>JAHREE010000304.1:20856-32928 GCA_033628505.1 Tringa tobata | reverse complement strand
CCTCCACCTCCACAGATGGACCCACCACTGCCAGAGCTCCCTCCTCCTCCAGAGATGGAGCCTTTACCTCCTGAGCTTCCTCCTCCATACCCAGAGCCTCCACCTCCACAGATGGACCCACCACTGCCAGAGCTCCCTCCTCCTCCAGAGATGGAGCCTTTACTGCCTGAACTACCTCCTCCATACCCGGAGCCTCCACCTCCACAGATGGACCCGCCACTGCCAGACCCCCTTGCCCATCCGCCAGTACTTCTGCCTTTTCCTCCTCCAGAAATCGACCCTTTGCTTCTGCCACCTCCAGAGCTCAACCCTCCCTTTACACCTTTCAAGCCTCCAGGTTGTACTCCAAAGACTCCAGTAGCACTTGCATTGTGGTCAATGACACCTGCAAGAAATGGAAACAATGTCTGCCTTAGTCTTTATACCCAAAAAAATTATAACCATACCTAAGTACTTATATCATCTGTTCTTCTTCAATGAGTCTCTTCTTGTGGTCATAGTCACATCTTTGAAAAGGGGCTACAATGATCTTCATTTTGGTAGAAGTACCTATGAAATGTTTTCTGATATGGATTCAGCTTTATTAGATTTATCTTTTAGGTCAACGCTCAGTGCAGCCCTCCTGTAAGGCCAGGAGGTTTCTCTCTCCTTTAGCTGCCCTCCAATTCCCACAGTTTTTAGGATTATTTTTAGATTAGATTATTTTTTCTTCAGTTCTGACATGTACCACACAGACCTAGAGAAGAAGCGAGGTGTTCCCCACTTCCTACAAATTTGGCTGAAATTAGCCAATGATTTTCAAAGTCAGTAGCTAAGTGGTGACATATGAATCCGTACACACGTGTATTCACACACAGTCACACTCATGAGGGACTACCATTTGCTTCATTTCCTCAGGAAACTGGACCAGGGACTAAGAGAGGTGGTTCTAATGGTGGGCGTTAAGCACCACAGACAAACAAAATGGTAACCATGCCCTTAAAGCAAAGCCTTGAGATACTCACAGATGGTGGCCGGGGAGCCCTCCTGTATCCTGTGAAGGAAAAGTGACATTGAGACAAAGCACCCAATAAAAACACAAGTCAGATGAGGCTCTACCGGTACGCCAATGAAAGAGGTCACACCTTCCAGGCAACAACTCATCCTGGAGGTCTAAGTGATAGATCAAAGAACTGGGAACACTCTGCTTTGTACAGGTCCTTCTATCCAGGATGAATAGTTCGTCCCTACCTGGCCTCCTCCTCCTCGAGGAGCGATCTGTACATGGCAATTTCAATATCCAGGGCCAATTTCACATTCAGCAGCTCCTGATAATCATGGAGAAGGCGAGTCAGATCATCTTTGGCCTCCTGCAGGGCGTTTTCCAGCTCCTGAAGCTTTTGTTGGCCGTCTTTGACAGCAGAGTTCCCACGCTCCTCAGCGTCTTTAATGGTTTCTTGGAGGCCAGAATTCTGCAGAGGGGACAAAGAGAACATGTCCATTTCCCTTCTACGGGACCAGGATTGTCAAACCCTTCTGGCAACCCTTGGAAATTAAAAGACCTGCCTCAACAACAGAAGATACTTTAGACTGGGTAAATTAACCCAAATTAAACCCCAGTATAGGCAGCCAAAATCTAGATCTGCTTCATTTTGAAGAGAAAACATCACCTCTAGGTTCTCCTCCAAAGGACAGGCTACGTTGTACTCCACCAAGTCCCCACATGGAAGTGACTTAGCTAATTTAGTCATGTTGGAAACTATCAGCTTTACCTTTTTTTTCGCAATTTCAATTTCTTGTTGTAGCCTTTGGACCTGCCTGATGAGTTCCTGGATTTCCTGGTAACTGCCCCGCAGTTGCTCGCGTTGATTTACCCACATGTTCTGGAGGTCCTGGTACTGATGTGCAGAGAAGAGAACAGATATTTTTGATTGCTTTTCCGCCAAGGAGACAGATTTGCCTCCCTGTCTTGTTGGTGTCTACTCACCCTGCCCTGATACATGGCATCTACTTCAGCTTTGCTTCTCTGAGCAATTGCCTCATACTCCTGCCTGACTTCTTCAATGATGCCGTCCATATTGAGTTCTCTGTGGTTGTCCATGGACAGAATAACATTGGTGTTGCCAACTACTGTTTGCAGCTGGGACAGTTCCTGCAAGGAAAACAAGATTTTTGGATTTTAGCAGTCCACATGAGTAGTCTGGGTCGTGTTATAAGGGAAGAAATGGCACCCTCTGGCCAGTTACCCTCTGGAACTCCCCTTCCTGCATCCCCCAGGTCCTACTGTTCACCACCAGTGTTAGTTTTCAAGTGTCTCTTCCAGCTTTCGTGACACACCAAACCCCCTTTTCACCCATGGATGAAAAAGGAACTTCGAAGATCAAAGGCCAAGCATGATCCACTCTCCACACCAAGAAAACCTCCCGTTCAAGCAAAATTTCTGGGAACCTCCAAAAGATACAAGTCCTTCAAGACCTGAGGGTAAGTTTTTCACCTGAGAAGGATACTCACAGCTTCATGTAGGCACCTGAGGAACTCAAGCTCCTGCTTCAGTATTTCCACCCGAACATCAAACTCCATTTTTCCCATGTAGGCACTGTCCAGTTCCTGTAAAAAAAAAAAAAAAGCCATAGGCATATTTGTGGAATTCTTGCAAAACTTGGCACATTTCTTTAAAGCCCTCACTCTTGGGGTGAAATAATGGCGCACAAATCTCAGGTTTCCTTTGCAAAGCAATTGGAACAAAGGGAAATTTTTTGACTCTTAGAAGAAAAGAATGGTTTGGAAACAAGCAAAATGGTTGCGGCTAAACATGGAAACATAGATTGCATTAATTCTTCTAATAAAAAATTTAATACATTTTCTATTCTGTCACCTAAGCTACCTGAAGACATTATTTAATAATGTCTTCATTACTAATTGATGTCTTCATCATCAATAACAATGTCTCACCTGGGTTGTGATTGCGTGACTAGAGAAAGACCAGCACTTTTTAGGTATTCATCTTTAAAAGGACCGATTCAGGCTCTAGAGAAATGATTTCTCTCTGGTCTTACAGTTAAAAGCTTAGGTTTTCAATTATTTCAGTCAAAGCTAAACAAAGACCTTGCTTTTGAAAACCTCAGCATCCACCCAGTTATTGCTCTATTTCTGAGTCTCTGGTTTAGCTTCGTTCTTGAATTACTCCACCTTTTTAAGCTCCACAAACTCCTCCTCTGTAGACGCGCGTTTGTTGATCTCATCCTCAAATCTGTTGCAGCAGAGAAAAGAGAGAGGCAGTCCTTATTTTTCGGTCAAGTGGATCAGAAACCAAAAAGAATCATCCAAAAGGGAATGTGCCAAGTTTTCATTTAACTGCCTTTTCTAGCAACTGCAAAGACAACTGCAAATCTATGGGCTAAATTATGCAACAAAGTAGGATAGAAATACATCAATTCCAACTTGCAATTCTGAATGAAACCCCATTTTTCAGAGCTCTGGACATATATTATTTTCTGGGTGCAGCTAAGCCAGAAGAAGCAATGACTCTTCTCAACTTGCCCCCACTGCTCAACTCTGCCCCTCCCCACACAACTGGTAGTTGAGCACAACTACCAGGAGGAGTAAGGAGTCCTGGGCTACTCATTGCTTGGAGAAGGAAGGGCATGAAGGAGGACAGGAGGAAGTAATCATAGAATACCAGGTTGGAAGGGACCTCAAGAATCACCTGGTCCAACCTTTCTTGGCAAAACTCAACCTTTCTTGGGAAAACAAAGGACAGTGGGGCAGATCTATGCGGTCTTTGATTTTCCTCTTACTGCTCTGGGTTATACCCTCATCAAATCTGCTTTAGTCTTCCAGCATCAAAGTCAAGTCCCATAATGAACCTGCTGTAGATTAGTGCTATAATGGCTACAAAACTCTTGGAGGTGAGAAGCTGAGCTGTCCCAGAGCATGATTATCAGTGCCTTGGAAAATTCCAGCATGCCTTTTCCCAGAGAAGCTGTGGCTGCCCCATCCCTGGAGGGGTTCAAGGCCAGGTTGGACAGGGCTTGGAGCAACCTGGTCTGGTGGGAGGTGGCACTGCCCAGGGCAGAGGGTAGAATGAGATGAGCTTTAAGGCCCCTTCCAACCCAAACCATTCTGTGATTCTATGGCTTGTGATTATTCACCTTTTTTTATAATCTTCAACCAGATGAAGCATATTATACGCTTCGGGATCCAGCTGTTCCTTCTGGTTCTGGAGCATTTCCAGCTGCCTCTGCAGGTTGCTGATGTAGGATTGGAAGAAAGAGGTGATATTTCTGCTCTCTTCTGGTCGGGTGCTTTGTTGCTGCAGAAGCTCCCATTTGGCCATCAGAGCCTGGTTCTGCCGCTCAAGACATTGAACCTGAAAGGCAGAGCAGAAGAAGATCTCAGCCACTGGAAAGCTCTGAGGGAAACACATTGTCATCAGTCCCTACAGCAAATCTAATCCCAATCAGTATTTCCAGGCCAGTAACATCTAGAGGTTTCATTAGGTGGGACCAACACACAAGAGAGCTTAGACTAATTTTCAGCTCTTGAATCCTCAATATTTAAGGGGGTGACTGGGGTGGAAGGAGACTTCACGTGTTTCTGCAGTACCTTGGACACCCAAACACGAGAAGAGTTCACCCTCTCTCAGAAGACCACACAGGACCTCTCTCTTCCTAGCTTTATCTTGCCTTACAGAAGGTCAGAAAGACCTGTAACAAGCAGAGATGGTATTTTTGGAAAACCAGAAGGAGAGCACCTCTCCAGCTGGGATGCTGAACTGGTTGTGACCTGGAAGCCAACATCCAGAACGTTTAAGGAAAAAAAGAGTCAAAAATGCTCCTATTTTTCAGGACTAAGCCACGCTTAAAAATTCTGGGTGCAACCAACACCTTTTCTGTAGGCTGATACAAGAAGCCCTTAAGTCTTCACATGTAACAAATACTAAAAGCTTCCACCCCATGCAGAGACACATGTCACCACCCAAACAGAGGCACATCTCAGGTCTGTGTGGGTGGAAGCGGTTTTGAGGCTGTTGTGTTCCTGTGTCTGTGAGTAGAAAGGAATAAGAAGGTAAAACTGCAGGCAGAGGTGAAAGCATTGTAGCATCAGCCTTCAAAGAGGTCAAGAAGAAAGATGTGGGGGCCACTGGCCACCCAAAACAGGCTGGGACCTCCAAGCAAAGAAGTGACTTCTTGTTTTGTAATTTGGAGAAATGCAACATTTTCCTTCACTTGAGAAAAAGAAACACATCAAGGATGTCCAAGACCCTCACCCATTTCTCTGGCTGGCACCAAGAATTCTCAGCCCTTGGACTATTTCTAACCACACGGAAACCTTCCTCCTCAAAAGAGAGGTGAGTCAACGTGTCAGTGACATCCCAGCAGTTTGCTATTGTCCTGCCATAAAAGATGACTCTGAGATACTTGTCCCAGGGCTAAATGCAACTCGTGCAGCAGCGTTTATAGCAAGCTATTAAGATTTTCACACCAGCGTAAGGGAACCCAGCTAATGCTGTGATTTTGGGGGGGAGAAGATGCAACGTGAAGGTGTCCCCAAGTCTCACACCGGCAGAGCAGCATCCCTTGTATTTCCCCCTTTCCCAGATAACAAGTGAAAAAGAGAACAGGGACTCACCTTATCGATGAACGATGCAAATTTGTTGTTGAGAGCCTTAATCTGCTCTTTCTCATCTGACCGCACTCTCTGGAACTCAGGGTCAACTTGCACTTGGATGGGCCTCAGCAGGCTGGTATTGATGTGGACCTCCTCGATGCCTCTGCTGACACCAGCCTGCCCAAAGCCCTGGCCAGCCCCTTGTTCACCAAAGGCACTTCTACCAAGGCCTCCTCCAAATGCCTCCCTGCCTGAACTTCCTCCATACGTGGTACCGAGCCCTGCTTCACCACCTTGAAAGGCTCCTACAAAATATTCTCTCCTACCAAAGCCCCTGTCAAAGTACCTCCTTCCACCAAATCCCAGGCACCTTCCATATCCTCTTTCTTCTCCTCCGTAGCCTCCACCAGCAAAAACATTCCTAAACCCACCAAGGTTGTGGAGGCTCCTGCTGCCATAACCATACCCATAACCACCATATCTTTCTTCTCCTCTGTTGTCTTCACAGTAGGTTACAGCAGATGAACTTCTCCCACCACCCAGCATGCCACAGTGAGCAGAAGAAGAACTGAAATTCCCGTCCCCAAATCTGGAGAAATGGTGGCTCATGGTGTCCCTTTCAGAGTGTTAAAAGACGAGAGAGCAAGTGGGGAAGGTTGTAACACGGGAGGAGAAATGGGTGTGAAGGATCCTCTGCTCCTCTGGTAGGGGCGATGGAAGTTCTCCTTTATACGTTCTGGAGGAGTTAGTCTCCATTCCGTGGTAATTAGCAGGTCTGTTAATGTTGTTATTGGGTTTGGTTCATCAGGCAGCAATTAATGGCTGCCCGAAGAGAGGTCAGAGTAAACACCACTCACCAATGGAGGAATTGTGAAAGTCCCCAAATCCTGCCTGACTCATGAGCTTCGCTCAGATGAGATTTCCTTATCTCATTAGCCTGCCCTCCATCATTAATTACAGCTCGCACAGTTATCCATGCGCATTACCATGGTTTGTGCTCTCAAAATTCCCCACCTCTTTTGACATGTCATTTGGTGAGACACAAGGCCTCGATATCGTCCTCATATTGACTTGGGGTGGCTCACCTTGCTTCACCGTGCCACCAGGAGAACCTCCTACAGAAAGAAGCTCCCTTAGCTCCCCATTCTCCTTTTTCCCCCATTCATCACCCAAAGTGATGTTCTTCCTTCCAAAGGGGCAGGGTGAAGCCACACCAGGAGCCATTCAGTTATATAGAGGTTTTGTGGTCAGGGCTTCATAACCTCCATTGAGAAAGTGCCTCATAAATCCCTTAAATGAAAGGTTTGTGGAGAGAGGCAGGAGCTGTTATTAGACCAGCTGATGTATCTAGAAGCAGAGATTTTGGGCACTCAGTGACCAGATGAAAGGTTTTTTCCAGCAGTAGACACAGGATTTTCCAGACAGCCAGGAGAGAAGTTCTACTCTTCCCTACCAAACTTGGTCTCTTGAAGCCTTACACCGGCAATGGCCAACTGGTGGCTCAGACCTTCCATTCCTGCTACTTTATTTTTGTAATTAAACTTTACCAGTTACCTACATTTTACTGAGAATTTCAACCAAATTTCCTACTGATTTTCCCCTTCATATATAAAAAAAAAAAAACTTGATTTGGACTGGGAATTGCGTGTCCCACTGGAAAGAATAATTATGGTGAATACTAAAAATGTGTAGTGTCCGGGATTTTAATGTAAATGGGGGGAAGTCTGGACACAGATTCACTTCGACACATCTGGGTAAGGTTTGCCAAAACATTAAGCTTTTACACAAAATCCTGTTCAGTTTTAAATTGGGGTCAGTATCTTCTAGCTGTCTGTGCATCTCAAGAGAAACCAGTGTAAATTGTCCTCCTTCACTCCCGTATTTTAGGTCAAGCTGAAAGATGCTTCCAGAATCGTATCCACTCCCTGAAAAATCCTCTGTAGAACAAACCGTGTCCAATCAATGCCAAGATTGAAACTTCCATGTGACTTTGGAGCTGTTATTAGGCTCGAGTAAGGATTAGGAGGACGAGGTATGACTTCACATCAGGAGGAGGTGAGACTCCATGGACGTGTCCCGTGACTTTCCTGGTGAGGTTTGGGCTAAAAGAGATGAACTTACGATTCTTCAGCAACACACACAAGAGTTTCTAAAGCATTGCTGGTTTTCACCCGCCCGTTGAGTTTGTGAACTGCTACTTTGGGTGCAACTCATCATCATCCCTTCTCTTTCCATCGCGAGTGGCTCATTCCAACTTGCGCTGCGCTAGGCAATACTGAGGACCATCCACATGGATCTTGGAAGGAAGTGTTACGACCCAGGGGACGGAACACCCACAGACCAAACGATCTGGCTCCGTGCAGCAGAGGTGTCTATCCAAAAATCACTGCCCTAAATACATACATCAACCTGCTGCGTGGAGCAAAGCAGGTGGCAACTCCTGCAGAACCAACTGCAGCGATCAGAGGCGGCCACGTCCTGCTCGAGGAGGCCTCCTGCAAACCCTGCATGAGAAGAGGAGCCATCCCACCTCCACGTGCTACAGTAATCCAGAACATGTGGGCTGCTGTTGTGATTGTCGCTGGCACCGGCTCAGCCTTGGCACAACAAACCGAGCCACACCTGAACCTGTCGAGCTGGCTCCAGACACAGCAGTGCATCCAGAGAGATGTCCACGCATCCTGCGGATGAAGGGGGGGGGAGCTTCCTGTGACACCTTCCTCTTCCCTGGAGTCACTCTTGGAAGCACCGGGGGAGCTTCTGCTCTCCCTGATCCTTCAAAAGAAAGAGCAAAACAGTCCCCAACATGCAGGGACCAAAGGGACCACAGGTTCTGCCAACATCTCCTTACCATGGAGATGGGTTATCACAATCTACTGGGGAGTGGGAGCTTTCAGGGGCTGTTCAAATAAGCCATGGGTCAACTCAGCTCTTTATTGCTGGGGTTTTTCAAGATAAATTTGAACTGCATCCCAAAAGTTATTCGTGTAAAACTGACTGCCCGGGCTTCTTGTATGGCTGTCGGAGCAAGCACAGAACATCCACGTGTTATTTGTAGAATCGTTATGGTTGGAAGAGACCTTTAAGGTCCTCATCAAGTCCAACCATTAACCCAGAGCTGCCAAGTTACCACTAAAGCATGTGCCTCAGCTCCACATCTACACATCCTTTAAATCCCTCCAGGGATGGCAATCCCACCACTTCCCTGGGCAGCCTGTTCCTCCCCATCCAGAACAGTTGGGGAAGCAGGTAATGATGTTTCTCCCATCTGGAGAAGTCTTTCTGGATGGCCTCATTTCCCTCTACAGACCATAAGGGAACCTGGAGACCTCACTCAACTCCCAGCTTTCAGGTGGTGACAGCAACAGGAGTGGCACCATCAGACCCACCTCACAGAGACTGTGCCAAGGACTGACATCTTCAAACCATGAAGACAATTCACAAACAGACCCAAACTTTAGCTCTTGGAGCACAAACGATGCAGGAACCTGCAACAGCCCACGTCCCTCTTTGCCCACCTCCAGTCAACCCAAATGACACATGGGAGTCATAAATCCTAGTGCTTGGGCTAATGCTCAAGGAAACACNCAAATGACACATGGGAGTCATAAATCCTAGTGCTTGGGCTAATGCTCAAGGAAACACCTCTATGAAGCATTTTGGGGATACGCTGTGGTCGAATTGAAAAGGATCAGGGTGGGGGCAAGGATGGGTGGTGAGGGAGCAGACCTGGCCACTCCAAACAAGATGAGCTCCATGAGGAGGAGCTTGGTGCAAGACCTGTCATTGCCTTCTCCATCAGGAGCTACTCCATAATACCAGTGGACCATGGTGTTTCAGATGAGAAGAGGCAACAGCACATCTCTGCTTGCATAGGAGAGGTTTCTTCTTGAGTAGAGTAAGGACAACAAGTAGAATAAGGTGGAGACCAAGACATGGAGTGGGAAGTGATGGAAAGCAAGGAGAGCTGCCCCTGGAGCTACAAACCTCTCCTTGACCTGGCTGGGAGCCTGTGTGGTGGCTTTAGAATAGACCTTTGACTGTGAGAAAGCCAGGGTTAGGCCGGATGAACTCTACCTGGAGTGAGACAGGTCCCCTTCTTCCAGGGGTAGGTCCCTTCCCACCATGGTCTCGCCTGTTGGGGACACTTGGAGTGGGGCAAGGGGTGGGCTGTGATAAAGCTTGGTTTTATCCTCAGGTCTGGACCAGCAGATGTTCTTCTGATACAAAACACAGCATTACTCTGCCTTGCTAACCCGTTAACAAAATGACCAATGGCTATTTTAATAAATAGATAATTATTCTGGGTTAACAGGAAGGTAAACAAGTCAATAACTTACTTATAGTCACCTATAATATTAAATTGTCTATTCAGAAAATACTAATCATAATTATGATATCTGTTAATCTCCTATTTCCCCTGCAAGAATGTGAAAGTATCAATTTAGCATAACGTGTAAAAATAGTCAAGTAATTTCTCTATTGCTGTTATTATTCACAACGACAGTGAACAGATGAGGTAGAAGCTTATTACTTTTTTTTTTTTTACTTTATTGGCTAACCCAATGCAAAACACCCTGCTCTCTGATCCCTGACAGCTCCTGGAGGCTGAGCAAGTCCTGGTTCCTCCACATGCAGCAAACCTGCAGCTGATGCCCTGGAGCTGGGGCGTGTGGAGCCGGAGTAAGGCAAAGATGAAATCTCCAAAGGGTTTCAGGAGGAGGAGAAATACGGCGTGCAGAAAAAAATAAAAGGAAAAAAAGAAAAATGAGGATGAAGAGGAAATTGGGTTGAACTTTAGGTTAAATGCACCAGGTGTCATGAGAAAACAAGACTTTTTTTCCCCTATGTGCAGCCGCTCACCGGCAGAAAAATAGTCAATGCACATGGCACCTGTGATAAAAATAGAGGAATAATATTATTAGATTGGACATGAGGAAAAAATTCTTCACAGAAAGAGTGGTCAAACACTGGAATAGGCTGCCCAGGGAGGTGGTCAAGTCACCATCCCTGAATGTGTTCAAGAGTCGTTTAGATGCGGTGTTGGGGGATATGGGGTAGGAGAGAACTTTGTAGAGTAGGGTTGATGGTTGGACTCAATGATCCCAAGAGTCTTTTCAAACCTGAATGATTCTATGATTCTATATTCAGGCAGCTTCATGATCAAGATCTAAGTGGGAATAAGCAAAGGGAGCTGCTGAAACTTCAGTAGTTGGCACCAGCAATCAGCACTCCAAGGAATGGTCTGAGAGTTGGGGACTTCGGGGACCACTTCCAGGAGGAGCCCAGGACAAGCAGCTGAACCCCTATCTGGTCCAACCATGGCAGGGTTCATCTGGTCCAACCACCCATGGTGGGGTTCATCTCACTGCTCTGGACCCACTGAAGCCGTGGGGAGGGAGGGAGAGGCTGGACTCACCTGAGGTCCATCGCCCTCCCTCTTTCCAAGGTCTCTTTTAGCAGCCAAAGGTGTTAAACACACCAGTACTTCCTTCCAGTTTTACAAAGTTTAAGAAAACACAAGAAAAGCCTTCCATGCTCAACGAATCAGCCTTTCCAAGGTCAACAAGGGACCCTGTAACTCCCTTGGTCAAGAGCAGAGGTTGGGAACATGCTCAGAGGGCTGCGGCAAGCATCAAAAGACACTGTTTATGATTGAGAACAATTTTAATAACACCCCTTCCCACAGGAAGTTGAAACAGCTGGAAATAATTCTGGCAGATGTTCAGAATCCGGTAAACAATGTGATTACAGACCTACAGAAGAAGTGGGTCCCAGTGCTGCCTTCTCTCGGCAGAGTGTCATCACATCTGGGAGGTTCACCACACCCAGTCATACTTAGGTATCACCTGGGGTGGCCTCTCAATTGGCTTAGAGCTGATAATTAGTCCAATCAAGGTCAGGCTTTGTGATCAATTGAGTAAATCCCTCTTTTGAGCTATTGGAGCCTCAATTGCTATCATTAGCTCTGCAGCATCAATAACATCATCCACAGGTCAACAAAACAGGTGGAGAAAAGGTAAAACAACACGGAAAGCACCAAAACTTTGATTATTTTCAAAGTAGACCTCCTGGTCAGCAGGAAAAGGGTCTGAAGAAGAGTCACCCAATGGAGGCATCATGTGATGCCCAATTCTGAAGATGAGTATTCTGACTCATCTGTCATTTAGGCTCTTTGCAGAGCTGACGAAGAGATGCAGCCCTAGTTCCACCCCCTGCCCTGGGCAGGGACACCTCCCACCAGACCAGGTTGCCCAAAGCCCCCTCCAACCTGGCCTTGAACCCCTCCAGGGATGGGGAAGCCAGAGCTTCTCTGGCCAACCTGGGCCAGGCTCTCACCACCCTCACAGCCAAGAAGTTCTTCCCCACATCTCAGCTCAATCTCCCCTCTTTCAGGGTCAAACCCTTCCCCCTCTTCCCATCGCTTCCCTCCCTCATCAAAAGTTCCCCCCAACTTTCCTGGAGCCCCTTTAGAGACTGGAA
>JAHREE010000304.1:0-16302 GCA_033628505.1 Tringa tobata | reverse complement strand
TGATGGGATAGAGGGGAACCAACACCATCTTTTTCCAACAAACAACCTCTTTTCACCAAAGAGATTTGCCACCACTTTAGGAGCACTCAGCAACAAAGCACCCTCCTGGCTGAGAGCTTCCAACCTGTAGGAAACACTTCAATTCCCACCATTTCTGGAGACATTTCTACTGCCAAGCACAGAAACCATTTCTTTCTCAGCCCAAAAGGTTACAGGCAGGCTGTGCTGCTAGCAGGGGTGACAACACCAGAGCTCCCCTTACTCTCATGCTTTACTTCAAACAGACCAGACCACAACCCAAAACCAGACCTTCTAAAAGAGGATCAGGGTATTTCCTATTTATATGTCTGGGAGGCACTGGGCTTGGTCAGAGAGGTGAAAAGAAAGCAAGGCAAGCCAGCTGAAGGGCTTGGCTCATTGGCTGCCAGCCCAGCCTTCGTTTCAGAAGATTTCAAACACCTGTGGAGGCACAAAAAAAATCAGCAAACTTATTCTAGGGCCTTCAGAGAGTCTTGGGTCTGAAGAACCAAGGTTCTGTAGAAGGTTTTATAGGGGAGGAGGAAGGGAAGCTAGTCTGAGGATCTCCAGGACCAGCATGGAGTGGTTGTTCAAGTCTCAGATAGGGACCAGCTCCTGTTTCAGTCGATTCTGGCCCCACACCACACCCACTAAAGACCAGGCAAGGCAGAGAACCTGCAGCTCAGACAGATCTGCCATAAACGTGGTTGTTGGCAAACGCAACACACCACTTTGTCCTCTCATCTTTCATCAGGCTGTCACCTGTAAGCAATGACTGCACTAAGAATGGAGCTGGTCCTTCCTTTAGGTAGTGGTTTTCTGCACAACCTGAAATTCCCATCTCGGCCTGACCCATAATTTATGGGAAAGTCAATTTGTCATCGGCCTGGAGGACAAGAGTGAGTTCAGGTGTGTGTGAGAATGGGGCAGTGTCCCTTGCACGGACTGCAAGCCCTCTAGTGGCATTTCATGGCCCTGTCTACCCCATCTTCACCAGATCCACCCAGCAAGCCCTGGTCCCTAACCTACAGGAGATGCAGAGTTGCTTCAACCCATACTTCTGAAGAGTGGCTGTTTACGTGCCATGACACACCACATCATGTAGACTTGCTTCAGCCCATACTTGTAGTTAAGAGTAGTTGTTGTCATGCCATGCCACGTCTTTCCATGCCGTGCCATGTCATGTCATGTAGACTTTCAGGTAGACCTGATGGGCACCAGCAGTAGAGCTGCTCAGAAAATGTGGATTGTGGGGTTGTGAGCGTAAACCTAAAGGAACATCAGCCCATTCTTAGGGCAGAGCTGGTGAGTGTGGGACCAAGATAAAGGGCAGAGAAGCACCAGCATCCAAACTAGACTGGGGATGAGGAAGAAGAGGAGGTTGAAGGTAGATGAGGTAGATGAGGGACCAAGGAAGCCTGATTTCCCCCTTTAACCTCCTGTAACCTCTCTGCACCCCAGCTCCACTGCCCTGGACATCTCCTCCTTCAGGATCCAGCTGCTCAGGAGACTCAAGTCATATAAATAACAGCATCAAGGATGGAGACAGCTCACCTCTCGGGAGACAATGTTCCCATCCCTTCAGCAAATTGATGCCACTCATAAAACCAAATATTTCCTGCCGACCAGCTGTTCACAGTCATATCCATCACAGCCACAAAGTGGGTGAGTCTCCTCCATATTTACCCAGTGACCAACCCAAGGGAAACAATCGTGGTAGCTTCTGAGGCCCTCCCATAATAAACTTGATTAGTTACAATTAAAATCTCATTACAGCTCTAATTACAGCCAACATAGTGCCACCTGGATTCATTCCCCAATAAGCTCATAAAATATTGTACCTGTTATATTTCTTCCCATGTTCTAATGCAAAGAACGTCGCACAACTCATGCCCTGAGCCAGGTTTATGTGGCAGATGTCTACCTGCTCTCCTCTCCTTCCAGCAGCTCCCTACGCACAGCAGCCTCGATGTCCAGGGTTACCTTCACACCCCACAAGTCCTGATGCTCCTCCAACGCCTGGCCAAGCTCCCCTTTGACTCCACTGGGGGGTCTGCAGGGTTCATCCCCTGAGCTTTTGGCTTTGTTGAGGGTGAGATCTCCTTTCTGATCCACATCAGCAATGCTGGGAGGAAGGAAGAACGCTCTGAGTCCCAGCAGCTGGGACTTCACTGTCCTCTGAGGGCATCTACCCACCGGTGGTCTTGCACTAAACTGGTTGGTGCCTGGACAGACCAGCAACCCCAAACTGTATCTCACAACCCCACGTCACTCAGACTGAGTGATGGAGACAACACAAGGAGTAAGGCATTTGCCATCTCGCTTTGAACTCCAGTCTTTGGAAGCCAGAAACGATCTGAAAGTGCAGGCAGGTCCTCAGCAGCACCTTGGCAGAGCCTTCTCTGCAGAAAACCAGACCTTATAAACCAACAAAACCCATATTTATTCTGTATTTTTTTTATCCTCTATGTCCCAAATGGTAACAGCTCTACCAAAAGGCTGAGGGACTTGGGTCTGTTTAGTCTGGAGAAGAGAAGACTGAGGGGGAAACTGATCGACACCTACAAATACTTCAAGAGTGGGGGTCAGGAGGATGGGGTCAGTCTTTTCCCAGTGGTGCCCAGTGACAGGACAAGAGGAAACGGGCACAAACTTGAACATGGAAAGTTTCATCTAAATGTGAGGAGGAACTTCTTTCCTGTGAGGGTGGCAGAGCCCTGGAAGAGGCTGCCCAGAGAGGTGGTGGAGTCTCCTTCTCTGGAGACATTCAAAACCTGCCTGGACACGTTCCTGTGCAGCCTGCTCTGGGTGGGACCTGCTCTGGGAGGGGGGTTGGTCTAGATGATCTCCAGAGGTCCCCTCCAACCCCATATCATTCTGTGGTTCTGTGAAAAAGCGTGGAAGAGTTGTCATTGCTTGATCAGACTGAGGCTGTTTCACAAGTAAAATCGCTCATTTTAGGCAAAACAGGCCCCCATTGCAGCAAATATGGATTTACTTTTACAAGAGAGCTCTCAGGCAGCGCAGTGCCCCGTGGAGAGGAGGAAGAGGAGTCTGGTCACCAGGGTGTTGGGACCTTTCATTCAAGCGTGATGCACTTGAGCAATTAGCATTCCTCCCTCTTTCCTGAGCACAGCAGATGGGACAGATAAACTCTGGCACCTCCGTGTGTTGTAGCCTGGCCCCTCTCCAGGGAAAACTCAGGGAGCTTCTAAAAAAGGCTGTGGCTTTCTGCAGGGTGAAGGCTGCATCTTCGGCTTCCTGGGTTTCAACGCAACCCCAGATCTTGACCCTTCTCCCAAAGGAATTCCCAAGGAACGCTCTGGGCCTTCATCCTGTATCCATCCGTACCTGTCCTGGGACTCTGCACCGGGAGGAGGAAGAAGGAGATGACTTCTTGGCCTCTCCCAGCCCAACCTATAAATTTTAGAGTCAGAAATGCCATCGTTTCTTCAAACAAGAGAAAAAGGCGTATTATAGCCTTTTCACCACAAACATCAGGTGATGAAGTCAGGTGTGTCAACTGAAGGCATATTCGTGGGAAAATAAGAAAAGGGGCATGAAAGTACCACTAGTTCAGATGAGAACTATCTTTTTTTTTTCAACTCATTTGTTTTGTTCTCTGCAACCCAGACCTTCTCCATTTCCCTGCTTTGCTCCAGCAACCCCCGGGGGCTGCACCAGGGTGATGTTCATGCTGTGGAGCAGTCAGGGCTGATTCACTGACTGGTCTGGCTCTCATTCCTCCCGCTACCGGAGAAGAATCCAGCCAGTCATTAATCCAGTTAATTTGGTTGCAATGGGACGTCATTTAGAGAGGGCTAATGACTAACCTGGCTGGGCAACCTGGAGTTATAATAGCAGGTTTGGGGCTGTGTCTCATACTTTCACACTGCTTTTTTTTTTTTTCCATGAGTAATTTATGTCCTTGCAACGTCTTCAGACCTTCCCACCGCTCTCGTTTGAGGTGCCGGTGCCCGTGTAAGAGCCCTGCCTGCCAGATAGATGGTGCTGCTTGCCCTTGTGCCGACCAGGTGTGGAGGATGACCACTCTTCATCTGTGAAGACCTGTCACTGATGGCCTCCCCCATCGAGGCCTCCAGGGTGCCTGGGTGGGAGCTCCAGGCACCATCGGGACTGAGGTACCTCATGGTGGTGGTGGGTGGGCTGCGTGTCGTCTTGGGATGACGGAGGACTGGTGCTCACTGCCACATCCCAACTCTGATGGTCAAACCACCACATCCCGATGGACACATTCAAACTACAGGTCCCAATGGCCCCGTTCAAACTGCCACGTCCCAAGAGCAGTGGTTGAACCACCCCAGTCCCACTGCTACATCCCAACTCTCGTGTACAAACTGCCACATCCCAATGGCCATGTTCAAACCACCCCATTCTAACGGCTGGGTTCAAGTTGCCAACTGCTACGCCCCGGTGGCCACGCTCAAACCGCCATGTCCCAATGGCCACGTTTAAACTGCCGTCTCCCAATGACCGTGGTCAAACCACCCCATCCCTGGTCAAACCACCCCGTTCTAACGGCTGTGTTCAAGTTGCCGAGTCCAACTGCTACGTCCCAGTGGCCACGTTCAAACCACCCAGTCCAAATGCCACAATTGCCCTGTTCAGACCACTACGACCAAACCATCCCATCCAGAAAACCATGTACCGACCGCCACCGTACATTGCCATGTCCCAACCCCAGTGTCCCCACTGGTGGCCCTGCCTGACTCCCTCCTGAGGTGCCCATCAACCGGGGGCTGGACAATTCATCCTGCTACTCTTGGGGCAAGCACAATCACCCCCCACCTCATGGCCACCAGGTTGACTTCACATGTTCCCTTCCTGTGCCACACTCCTCACAGCCATGGGTCTCCCACCCCACAGAGAGATGAGGAGTCTACTGTGGAGGAGCAAGATGGCACCTCCTAAGAGGAGAGAGAAAGGCCATATTCCTCCTCCTCACCTCAGCTGGGTGCTGAGTGATTTGCACTGTAGGCCTTGCCGTTCCTCGTGGCCAAGAACAAAGCACGTTTTCCCTCCCCTGGGGACAGTTAAGTGACAAGACAACACCAAGGTATCTTTTCATCTGCCTGCAGTTTATTGGTAATGAAAGAACTCAGAGGAAAGGGGTGCTGGTAGGAAGCAACCATGCAGTAGGGTTCATGCAACAGAAGGTTTGCAATAAGGCCGTACATACGTCAAGTGTGAAGGAGAAGAGGGGAAGGATTCTATAAAATATTAAAGCTGCCAAATTACTCCACCGAGGGAAGGTGGACATCTCCAGAGACCTGTTTCTCGCTCCTAAATCTGACTATGAGACATTATCACCTTTCTTCTGCTCACATGAGTTCCCGATACAGCTGAAACAAGCGTGTGGGTACCATGCAGGACACGCGGAAGTCGCAAGGGAAACGCGGCCATTGAAAAAGAGACCTTAAAAAGTGAAAGGAAAGAGCAGTTTTATACATGCTCCTCCTCAGCCAGCGTGGCAGCCCGGGGCGGCAGCGAGAAGAGCGGCCGGAGATGCTCGGATGAGCTCTGCAGTCCCTGGGACCCACAAGGGAGACGTCTCATCCCTGGAGCCTGGTGGGATGGAGACATCAGAGAGGAGCCAGGCTCTGCCCGCAGGATGGTGGAAGATCTCCCCTTGGGCAGGAGGGTTGAAGGAGGTTGTGAGCTCTGAAGGGAAAGAGTTCGTTTCTTTGCTGGGTGCCGGTTGGGGATGGAAAGGGCTGTGCTGCTGGCTGGAGAAAGGAAAAGGTGCTTCTTTCCTTGGAGGGACTGAGGTCAGGGCTCAGTATTTTACACCCGAAGACTTGACCGTTGTGGTCGTGACACATCTCCTCACAGAGGAGGATCCACCCCCTGCAATGAAGTTGCCACCTCCGGAGCTGCACATTCTCCCACTCCCAGAGGAGAAGCCACCGCTGATAATGCCTCCTCCCATTCCACAGCTGCCTCCGATGATGCTTCCTCCTCCGACCGCACATACTCCTCCTCCCATGCCACTACCGGCTCCAAAGCCACCAGCTCTGCCCCCGGCGATGGTGGTTCTGCCCACCACAGCTGTAAGAGAAGGAGAGGCTCACTCTACAGCCTGGGAATCCTCACGAAACCCAGGGGACAAGCCACTCTGCAGAGAAGAGGATGTAAGGATACTTACAGACGTTGACGTTGGATGGGTTATCTCCGCAGAGCCTGTGCAGGAAAAGGAAAGAAGTTGTAAATCTAACATAAGAGGAAGCAGTTAAGCTCCCTGCAATTTCCCAAGTACTCCTCTTATTTCCTGTTTCATTTAACATCAATTAAAACCCCTGAGAAACATTCCCTGTGGGGACCTCAGTTCTATTTTGGGCTTAAAAACTTGGGGGAAAAAATGAAAGTAAATCAGATTCCAACATTAAAAGGGTTGTGAGAGGGAATTAAACCTCAGTCTGTCCCAAGGAGAGAGAGTACCATAGTCAGGCCAAAGCGACAGCAGATCCTACCTGTTCTCCTCTCCCTCCAGCAGCTTCCTGTACATGGCAATCTCAACATCCAAGGCAATCTTGATGTTCAGCAGCTCCTGGTACTCCTTCAGCAAGCGAGCCAGCTCCTCCTTGTCTTTNCTCCGGAGCCGCACATCCTTCCGCTTCCAGAAGAGAAGCCACCGCCGTACATTCCTCCTCCCATGCTTCCAGCTCCAAAGCCACCTCCTACTCCACAAACGCCTCCTCCCATTCCTCCTCCCATGCCGCTGCCACCTCCAAAGCCTCCTCCCATGCCGCTGCCACCTCCGAAGCCTCCTCCCATGCCTCCTCTTCCTCCGGAGATGGTGGTCCTGCCTACCACAGCTGGAAGAGAAGCACAGGTTACATACACGTTGCCCACTGGCAGGCTGTAGCCACAAAAAAAACCCATGGTCTTTTGCTGTTTCTGAAGGAAACAGATGCAGATACTTACAGACATTGATGTTGGACATGCTATCGTTGCACAGCCTACAAAGGGAAATTGGTAAATTTTAATTACCTAACAGAAAAAGACGTCTTAAAAACAGAGAACCATGTGTTCGGTATCAAACCGTTTTCCTCTTTCACCCTCATCAACAACTTGGGCATCAGTAAAGTATTTAAGGAGGGAAGGTATTGACAAGTTCTCTTTATGATGAGGTTCTTCCAGACCTCAGGTTCGGTAAGATATTTGCACTTAACAGGAATGATAGAGGGTATGCCAATTATCAGTGCTGACCACGCAAAATGTCACCCAGAGACCCAACAGCCATCTCGACCCATTTGAACCAAAACAGCTGGGTTGAGATCAAAACTAAAGTTGTCCAGCCCGGATCAAATCATCCCTCTCAAATCAAAGGTCAAGGGTTTACCTGTTCTCCTCTCCCTCCAGCAGCTTCCTGTACATGGCAATCTCAACATCCAGGGCAATCTTGATGTTCAGAAGCTCCTGGTACTCCTTCAGCAAGCGAGCCAGCTCCTCCTTGTCTTTGCTTAGGGCACCTTCCAGCTCTTCCAGTTTCACCCTGGCGTCCTTGAGGGCCATCTCACCCCGCTCCTCGGCTTCAGCAATCGCTGCCTGCAGCTGCTGGTTCTGAGGAAGAAAAAAAGGCACTTCTCAGAACCCATCTGGTCACTTCAGATTAGCCCTCAACCCCCATGCGGAGGAGTCAAGGTTTAAAAAAGGGTAACATTTACATTTAGATAACCAGGGGGGTTGAAGCAACCATTTCTGCCCCACACACCGTCATTTGTTATCCAACCTGATGAGACACCACCCAACCCCTACCTGTTTCTTCACATTCTCAATCTCAGCCCGCAGCCTCTGGATGTTCCTGGTCAACTCTTGGATCTCGATCTTGGTGTTGCGCAGGCTGTCCCCGTGCCTTCCAGCCGTGGTCTGCAGCTGCTCATACTGAGGGCACCAAGACAAAGCCACCCATCAGCGACACATTCCTGATGCCCGAACAAGGCTTGTCAACAGTTCCACAGCTCACCTGCTGCTACAAACCCTCATCATGTTGGTCATGGATGCCCAGCTCAATGTAAAAGAGGGGTCTGAGACTCAATTATTGGTCTTGAACTTTGAGGTAGGTCTTAGTCACATTAATTAACATCCTTTCATTTCTGAAAAGCTACTTTGGGCGGGCGCTTTCTAGTTAAAGTACATTTTTGGCCACGTTTGTTGAGACACTTTTACCGTGCGCCAACATGAGATTCTGGGCACCTTGAAAACAGTAGGTAACATCCTTCAAAAGCCACACAAGTCCTCTTGGGACTTCCTTGCACCGGCCCCAGCACCGTTAGCTTAAGGAGATGTCTCACTCTGACGCAAATTATCTACCCAGGCTCCTTAATTGCTTCCCAACTCACCTGGCTCTGGTACCAAGCCTCGGCTTCAGCTCTGCTGCTCTGAGCAATCTGCTCGTACTGACGTCTGACCTCCTCGATGATGCTGTCCAGATCCAGGTGCCGGTTGTTGTCCATAGACACGACCACAGAGAGGTCCCGGCTGATCGTCTGCATCTGAGCCAGTTCCTACAACCAAGACAAGAGTGAGCCTGACCGTCTGAGGAGGGGAGAAAGGAGCTGAGACTCCAACCAGCCTCCCCAGACCACGTCCACATGGGCACCCAGGGCAACCTCAGGGGTTTTGCCCACCACATGCCTCATGGCAACTCAAGCCAACCCCATCCCAGGGGAAGGAAGAGCTCTTACCTCCTCGTAGATGCACCTCAGGAAGTTGATTTGGTCGGTCAGAGCTCCGACCTTGGCTTCCAACTCTACTTTAGTCATGTAGGCACAGTCCACATCCTACAGGAAAGATCACAGGGAATACTTTCACTTCCTCTTGGAAATCCCCCATGGAAATTACAGTCTGTGTGGAGGCTAACAGCTGTGATGGAGTTATTCATTTATGCAAATTAAAAACAAAGGACTTCAAATATCAGCCCACGGATTCTATTATCTCTCCAAATTTCCATTCAAGAGGGAGTCCCCTCAAAGCCCAGCTACAGCCTGATATTCCAGCCATCGTTTCGCAGTGCGTGACTCACCTTCTTGAGCACCACAAACTCGTTCTCGGCAGTTGTGCGCCTGTTGATCTCTTCCTCATACCTATGGAAAGTAAAATTACAAGCTGAGCTTCCTGAATTTTCCTGCCTACGGCCACACTAAACAAACTAAAAGGGGGGGAAAAAATACAGAATTAAATATTTAGGCTGAAAAAGCGATGTCTGCAACCGCCATAAAAAGCATGTGTGTGAAGAAAAATGACTACAAAGCTGCTGGAGCTGCTCTCCGGATTAGACTCTCACTTACTTGGTTTTGAATTCCTCCACGTATTGCTGCATGTTCTGCAGTTCCGACTCCAGCTGCCCCCTCTGCCCCAAGACGGCGTCCAGCTGCCTCCTCAGGTTCTGGATGTAGTTTTCAAAGATGACGTCGAGGTTCTTCCTTGGCCCTGAAGGCCCTTGCTGTTGGAGGAGCTCCCACTTGGTGGAGAGGACCTTGTTCTGCTGCTCCAGGAAGCGGACCTGAAAGCCAATACATGGGGGATCCACCATCACACGGGGAACAGCAGCAGAAGCCAAGACACCCCTTTCATCACGTAAAAAGGGTGTTGATTCTCCTTTGCAGGACGATGAGGGAGCGAATTAACTTTCTGTTAAAAATTTCTCTTGTTGCCTAAACTGCAAGATCGGGAAAAGGAGGAAATGTCTAAGATGTATTCAAGTCAAAGGAGCTTTCAAATGTAGGACCAGCTCCAAGTAGATTCCCGTCACAGCTAATGTGGAAATCTTAGATTTCTAGTCTAGATTTAAAAGCCTGGATATTTGAAAGCAAAAAGGAAAAAATTATATATATTAATGAATACTTCAATGGGAGGGTATTTGGAAAGAGAGCGGCACAGGAGGGACAATTTGTGCCCGAAACCTGCGGGTGTTTGGAGGCGTTGAGCCTGCTGCAAGAGTAAACCCATGAGGTGAGCCTGGTGCAACAGGCTGGAGTCAAGCCCCGGAGACAGAGCTTTGATCTCGTCGGGAAGAGAGATTCTCATCTCTTCCCCAGCAGTACTTAATGAAAAGATTTTGCTCAAGCTCCTCAGCCTGACGCTACCTGGCTCAAAAAGGACATTTCTGCAGAACTTGAAAGTTCCTCCCAAATTTGACGCTCGACTGGCCCCAATCGCACCCTCTCACCTTGTCAATGAAAGAGGCAAATTGATTGTTAAGTGTCTTGATCTGTTCCTTCTCCTGGTTTTTGACTTGCTGGATCTGGGGGTCAATCTCGACATGGACTGGCTGTAGGAGGGCTGTGTCAACCTGCACTGGCTGGATACCAGGGCCACCTCTACCAGGGCCACCAAAGCCTGCCATGCCAAAGCCTGGGCCACCAAAGCCGCCCATTCCTCCACCACCCATTCCTCCACCGTAACCGCCCATTCCTCCACCGTAACCTCCCATTCCTCCACCACTCATTCCTCCAAAGCCACACATTCCTCCTCCGCCCATTCCTCCACCAAAGCTGCCCATTCCTCCTCCGTAGCCTCCACCAAAGCCACCCATTCTGCCTCCGTAGCCTCCACCTCCGTAACATCCACCCATGGAAATCCTTCCACTACCACCCATGTTGTGGAGGCTCTTGCTGGTAAACCCTCCACAACGTCCACCACCTCCAAATCCCCTGGACATAGAGAAGGAGCTGTAGCTGCTCCTGCTTCTGCCGCCACCTCCTCCAAAGCCACCACCGATGGCAGAGCAAGAGCTGTAGCCCCTTCTACTCCCGCCTCCAAAGCTTCTGCAGACAGACTGCCGAGACATGGCTGTTTCTTCTGAGTTGAGTCAAAAAAATCGAGAAGGTGAGAAGATGAGGAAGACGGATGGAGCTGTGGTGCGAGGAGGTGAGTGCAGACAGAAGGGAAGTGAGTCCCTCTGACTGGAGGGCAGAGGATGCTCCCTTTTATCTGTTCCTGGAAGTGGGCAGGGTTTGCATGGGCGTGAAGGAGGAGACAGCTACTGTCTTCATCAGCGTGGCGTGGTTTACAGATTTTCATCTTCAATTTGCCAAACATTGACCCTACCCAGAAACACACCCTTATAATGCAGGAGAAAATTAAAAAAAAAAAAAAAAGGATACAACTGTCTCTCCCCAATGGTAGCCCTCAATGACTAAGAAGCCTTCTGCTTTTGTGGTGATCGTAACAGTCTCCCTCGGATACACCAGTCCTTGTTGTTCCACCTTTCATCCGTTGCGGTTGTTTCCCTGCCTGTGTTTATCTCTATTTCGATCTCTCGCTCCAAAGCCCCATGGCAGGCAAGTGCTGCCCTTGATGCCAAGTTGTAGCACGGCTTTCACAATTCCCAAAACACACCTATGTTACACCCTTCGTCTTCTTTTTACATGGAAAATTGCCTTTGGCTTGGAGAAGTAGTTTCTCAATCCGGAGCCAGGGCTCAGCAAATTGCATTTTGATGAGGCTCTGTGTCTTTTCGATAAATAAAACCTTACCAGAAACGAGATACAGGAGTGATGGTTGGCACTGGAAATTCATTTATTGTTGGACCAAACTCTTATGGAAAGTGAGTCCTGGAGCCTGCCTGCCAAGAGACTCTCAGCACCAGTGAAGAAATGCCACGAGTATCATGGATAAGAGATCCCTGTAGGATTTTGTGAAGGTTTCAGGACCTTCACGTGGTCTTGAAACCTTCAGAAAATCCTACAGGGATTCGAGACCTTCACGTGGTCTTCAAACCAGAGAAGACACCGGGAAGCCAGCCGCTGGGACGGACAGACAGACGGAGGGCTCTGAGGACCGACAGGGAGAAGGCAGCATGCAAAATCCCGCTGCCCACATAATAAACCCAGCGCCTATTTAAATGCAATTAGCTCGGCAGAGGCTGCTGGAGGATGCTCGGCTCGTTTGTGGAGACACATAGACATGAGGAGAAGAGAGGGCACAATCACTTTCACTGGAGGAAGTGCGTGTTTTCCAGCTGCTAGGCTCATTTCAGTATTTATATTCAAATATATCTTTGGCAGAGGTAGACGCTTGGAAGCTGTGTCGAGCCCTCCTTCAAGAAGTGGGGTAGGTGTCCTTTTTAAGAGTATTTGGGAGCAGACACCAGGTTTTAGGAAGGCAGAAGCTCATCCGAACACACTGGATTTGGTGTCACACTGGGAAAGGATTAATTTATGAGTTAAAGGTGCAATAGTGACCCTGTGACCCATCACGCCTTCGTCCCTTTGTCTTGCAGGAGTCTGCTTATAAAACAACAATTGCTGCCTCATTTTAATGCTTTTTATTGAGAAAATCCCTGGGGTTTTTCATTAATTTTCAACTTTTTAAAGCCACCTAAGAACTTCTGAAGCCCAAAACCCTTTACGAGTGCTGAGGCAGCTAACAGTGCTGGTAGGCGCCTAACGAGGTGCTCAGACGTTCCCACAGGACACAGGCAATTAAGTGCTTCTTGAAAATCCACACTGGCAACTCCTGGTGTCTTCAGATGTTTAAATACCTCTAAAAATATCGCCCAGACACCTATTTCCCAAAGCGCCTAGGGACCCGGACCGTGGCGCAACGCGCAGCTCAACTGGCATTTCCACTGAAAACCCCAGCTCTCCCTGCCCCTCCTGCTGGTCCCACCTCCCTCCCCAGCCCCACCGGGGGCTCCTGAGCACAGGGGAAAGCAGAGCAGGGGACAGATAGGGCTAAAATATATATATATTGAGAACAAGTCACCGTGAGACCCAAGGGGTGGGGAGGACAGGGGGTTTGGAGGTTGTAGAGATGGTTTATAAACAATAAATAGGAGGGCTGAGGAGGTTCCGTGGGGCTTGGTGGTCTTCAGCCTTCTTGGTGGTCTTTGTCTCCTTGTCCTGGTTTGAGACCCAAACCAGGACACTCCCAAATGCCACAGTTGGGACAATTACATGCCCAGCCTTCAGGGGTTTGAAGAACAACTTCAAGCATCACCACAACCATCAGCCAAAGGGCTCAACAACCATCTCAGTCCCTCTCGGGGCGATGGCCAACGTCATCTCCCATCTCCAGGAGGAACAAATCCCCGGCAAGACCCACACTCTGCTTCTGATTTAGTGAACACGTTCCCCACTGCAGGGTTCAGGGGGGACTGTGGGTTTGTAGCTGCTGTAGATACCATCACATCTATCCACATGGACAGGCGCCTTCCCTTGCCTCCCTCCGCATTACCACGACGTGCTGACATTTTTCTGGGTTGTTTTTTGGTTGGTTTGTTGGGGTCGGGGGTTTTTTTTTAAACTTTTTTTTTTCCTGTGGAGCAGGACAAGGCGATCAGAAAGTTGCTGGGTTCCCCGGAGGAGGTGTGTGAAGGCTGGAGTCCCCAGCGCCCCATGTTTGGATCCAGCGCCGGGGTTGAGTCACAGCCCCGTCACCAGCCAAGTTTAGGAAATCCAGCCAGGATTTGGATATCGACACCATCTCCCGGCTCCAACGCAATCGGCGGCTTTAGACTCAAACAACATCCTTGTACCCAAAGCCCTGAGGAAGGAAAACGAGCTTTAAAGGTCCCTTCCAGCCCAAACTACTCCATTGTTCTGTGATTCTATGAAAATAAACGGGCAGAAATATGGGAAAAGCTGCTCCAGCCTTGAATAGCTGGAGCAAAAGGTGAATACTTTGA
Source organism: Tringa tobata (assembly GCA_033628505.1). Lineage (NCBI taxonomy): Eukaryota > Metazoa > Chordata > Aves > Charadriiformes > Scolopacidae > Tringa > Tringa tobata. The sequence continues at coordinate 2,630 of JAHREE010000304.1, read as the reverse complement.
GGAAAAGGCAAATACTTGGAGGAAAAGGTGAATACTTGGAGGAAAAGGCAAATACTTGGAGGAAAAGGTGAATACTTGAAGGAAAAAGTGAATACTTGGAGGAAAAGGCGAATACTTGGAGGAAAAAGTGAATACTTGGAGGAAAAGGCAAATACTTGGAGGAAAAAGTGAATACTTGAAGGAAAAGGCAAATACTTGGAGGAAAAGGTGAATACTTGGAGGAAAAAGTGAATACTTGGAGGAAAAGGTGAATACTTGGAGGAAAAAGTGAATACTTGGAGGAAAAGGCAAATACTTGGAGGAAAAAGTGAATACTTGGAGGAAAAGGCTCATTTCAGCAGCAACGCTTTCAGCTGACCTGCACTGAGCTTCTTCCACCACATAAAGAGAGAAACTGGTGGGAGGGAAACAAAGCAGAGCATTTAATTCCCACACTTTCCATAAAACACTCGACATCTAAGGGTTCTTGCTCTGCTTTAGAAGGAACTTTTGAAAGGGGGAGGAAATCATGACGCAATTAAACGAAATTATTTCGGGGCACGTAAAATGCTTTCCCCTCCTCCAGCAAAAGGCAGAAATTATGTCACATCTGGGTCCAGCCCAGCAGAATTCTCCCCTAATTGCTGGTGCAATCATAGGAACAAAAGGCGAGGGCTTTTTGGTGTCTGTTTGTCTTCGCTACGGCTTTTGTCCTCATCCAGAAGCCTTTTGTCTCCTCGTCACCCAAGTCAGGAGTCATTCGCTGGAGGCAAGTTTACACAGAGGCGGGTAGATCGGGGTGGCTCTTGGGGAAGGAGATGTCTTTTCATTCAACGCCCCGTCTCAGGTCCTTTTACGACTCAGGGGAATATTTCAGCCTTGCCCAAAACCATCTCCCCGTCCAAGTAGTGACACGCCTTCGCTGGCAGCGCGGTGACATTCCGCGGTGGCTGGTAGGTTTATGTCTCCGGCACTTACAAACAGGGAACGGGGCATGGGATAAGTGAAGTGACTCATGGGGATGGCAGAGCAGGTCTGCGGTTGACCAGGGACGTGATTCAAGGTCTCCTGAGCCAGAGGTCAAACCACAGTGGAAGTTTTTGGCTCTAAATTCACGGGTCATCAAAAATATCCTCCTTTTGTGGAGAGGTGGGGCTTGACATGGGAGTTGGGATCTTGCTCTTCCCATGTTCTCAGTCACCTTTTGGAGACACCTTGAAAGCAACCCATGGATCCTTGGCCACAGATCAATTGTAGGGGTGGCTCCAGCATCGTGGACGCTGAGGAATTAGCTCTGAGGGGTGATGATCACCATTCCCTCTTCCACACCGTCCCTCATAGGGTGCTCCAGAAGCACTTAGGGCTGTGCAGTGTCTTTGCCATGACAGCACCAGCAGCATTGGGACCACCTTGGAGGACAGGGAAGCTCAGGTGTAGGCTGGTGGTATGCTCGGAGGCTGCGGTCAGAGGTGGGCTGGCCAGGGGATGTCCTAAGTTGGCCAACACAAGCAAGGAAAGGGCTTAGGAAGAGAAAGGGGAAGAGAACGGTCTCCCAACATCAACTGAGTCCCAAAGTCTGCTCTGCTCCAAGGGGGCCAGCTGCCTTGGTCACCCCAGGACCCCCAGAAGAAGGACAGAGGAGAATGTCCAGGCTCAACCCAGCTGCCTCCTTCCCTCCAGCCGCACTACCGGGAACGGGCTGGTTCCCACGGGTGTCGTTCAGGAACACCCCGTTTCCAGCAGGACCAGACCATCCCACGGAGCCTGACCCACCCCAGCCACCCCACCCTTACCCGACCCTTCTTCACCACCACCCCCCAAACTCACAAACTTCCCATATTTTCAGAGAGAGAAGGGTGAGAAGGTGGAAAGACCGGGCTACGTGTGGGCTTTGGTTCCTTTAAATGTGAACTTCAAAGGGCAGGAGAAAGTCAGGAACCACTTTCAGGTCTCAGCAGAAGCCGAGTCTTGTTGCAACACGAAACTCTTGGGGTTCAGAGAGAAAAACCACATGAGTTTTACTGCCTCTAGTGTTTATTGGGGTACGCCACGCGCCAAAGGAGAAAGGCTTAAGCAAACAAGCACAAGTGTTCCCATGATCACAGTGAGGGGGAAAAAAAATAAACAAACCAAAACAAAAAAAAACATATAAACAGGGTCAACCCTGAGCAAAACTTAAACATTTTACAACAGCTTCTAAAGAACGCGGGTGAAAATGCCGGTGTCGTGCTCAGGAGGAGGAGAAAAAAAATAAAAAAATAAAAAAACCCAACCCAACCAACAAACAAACTGCAGGGGGGGGTAAGAAATGTCTTCAGCCGGGAGGAGTCACCGTTGGGAAATCCTCCTTTGGGAGTTTGCGCCCCGGCTGATGAGTAGCACCCATTGAGATTGCCCCACCTCTGGACGTGGCAGGGGATGGCGAAAGAAACCACGCAGGGACCCGTCCCCTCTGTCCAGAGCTTTCCTTTCCAAGGGATGGGGGGCCAGGTCCTGCCCCCAAAGGGGTCCCTCGATGAGAATCTCAGTCATTGGCTGGTGAATAAAGCCGGGTTTTGGTTTTTCTCTGCAGTTTCTGAGGGATGGGGTGGTGGAGGTTTGAGATGAAGTAGGTGGTGGCCACCGTGGCAAGGAAGCGGGGAGGATGGGGC
>JAHREE010000303.1:489334-568335 GCA_033628505.1 Tringa tobata | reverse complement strand
GTCCCTGGAAAATGAGCCTAGTTTGTTTTGAGGCTAGTTTAGGCAGGCAAGGCCGCAGCCCCAAAGTCTGGGTCGCAATGCAAGTCGTTCCCAGAGAATCTCCAGAAAAATACAACTTGTTATGGCCTGAATTTGGTAGTGGGAGTCCTATCCGGATCTATGGAATTTTTGGAGTCCGGTCCCTGGAAAATGAGCCACAGTGGTTTTTAGGCTAGTGTGGCCAGGCAAGGCCGCAGCCCCAAAGTCTGGGGGGCAAAGCAAGTCATTCCCAGAGAAGGTCCAGAAAAATACAACTTGTTATGGCCTACACTTTGAGTGTGGGAGTCATATGCAGATCTATGGAATATTTTGAGCCCGGTCCCTGGAAAATGAGCAAAGGTGGTTATGAGGCTAGTGTGGCCAGGCAAGGTCGCAGTCCCAAATTCTGAGTGGCAATGCAAGTCGTTCCCAGAGAAAATCCAGAAAAATACAACTTCTTATGGCCTACACTTTGGGTGTGGGAGTCATATGCAGATCTATGGAATATTTTGAGCCCTGTCCCTGGAAAATGAGCCAAGGTAGTTTGGAGGCTAGTGTGGCCAGGCAAGGCCGCAGCCCCAAAGTCTGGGTGGCAAGGCAAGTCGTTCGCAGAGAAGGTCCAGAAAAATACAACTTGTTTTGGCCTACACTTTGAGTGTGGGAGCCATATCTAGGTATATGGAATATTTTGAGCCCGGTCCCTGGAAAATGAGCCAAGGTAGTTTGGAGGCTAGTGTGGCCAGGCAAGGCCGCAGCCCCAAAGTCTGGGTAGCAATGCAAGTCGTTCCCAGAGAAAATCCAGAAAAATACAACTTGTTATGGCCAACACTTTGTGTGTGGCAGTCATATCCGGATCTAGGGAATTTTTGAAGCCCGGTCCCTGGAAAATAAGCTAAGGTGGTTTGGAGGCTAGTGTGGGCAGGCAAGGCCGCAGCCCCAAAGTCTGGGTGGCAATGCTAGTCGTTCCCAGAGAAAATCCAGAAAAATACAACTTCTTATGGCCTACACTTTGGGTGTGGGAATCATATCCAGATATATGGAATATTTAGAGTCTGGTCCCTGGAAAACGAGCAAAGGTGTTTTTGAGGCTAGTGAGGGCAGGCAAGGCCGCAGCCCAAAAAAATCTTGGTGGCAATGCTAGTCGTTCCCAGAGAAGCTCCAGAAAAATACAACTTGTTATGGCCTACACTTTGGGTGTGGCAGTCATATCCGGATCTATCGAATTTTTGGAGCCCGGTCCGTGGAAAATGAGCAAAGATGTTTTGGAGGCTAGTGTGGCCAGGCAAGGCCGCAGCCCCAAAGTCTGGGTGGCAATGCTAGTCGTTCCGAGAGAAGCTCCAGAAAAATACAACTTGTTATGGCCTACACTTTGGGTGTGGGAGTCATATCTAGATATATGGAAATTTTGGACACCGGTCCCTGGAAAATGAGCCAAGGTAGTTTTGAGGCTAGTGTGGCCAGGCAAGGCCGCAGCCCCAAAGTCTGGGTCGCAATACAAGTCGTTCCCAGAAAAAATCCAGAAAAATACAACTTGTTATGGCCTACACTTTGGGTGTGGCACTCATCTCCGGATCTATGGAATTTTTAAAGCCTGGTCCCTGGAAAATGAGACAAGGTGGTTTTGAGGCTAGTGTGGGCACGCAAGGCCGCAACCCAAAAAAATGTTTTTGGCAAGGCAAGTCGTTCCCAGAGAAGCTCCAGAAAAATACAACTTGCTATGGCCTACACTTTGGGTGTGGCAGTCATATCTGGATCTATGGAAAATTTAGAGCCCGGTCCCTGGAAAATGAGCAAAGGTGGTTTTGAGGCTAGTGTGGCCAGGCAAAGCCGCAGCCCCAAAGTCTGGGTGGCAATGCTAGTCGTTCCCAGAGAAGGTTCAGAAAAATACAACTTGTTATGGCAAACACTTTGCGTGTAGGTTTCTTATGCGGATATATGGAATTTTTGGATCCCGTTCCCTGGAAAAAGAGAAACTTGCTTTTGAGAATATTGTGGCCAGGAAAGGCCGCAGCCCCAAAGTCTGGGTGGCAATGTAAGTCGTTCCCAGAGAAGGTCCAGAAAAATACAATTTCTTAAGACATACACTTTGGGTGTGGGAGTCACATCCGGATAGATGATATTTTTTGAGCCCATTCCCTGGAAAATGGGAAAAGGTGGTTTTGAGGCTAGTATGTCCAGGCAAGGCCACAGCCCCAAAGTCTGGGTGACAATGCAAGTTGTTCCCAGAGAAGCTCCAGAAAAATACAACTTGTTATGGCCTACACTTTGGGTGTGGGAGTCATATCCAGATATATGGAATATTTTGAGCCGGTCCCTGGAAAATGAGCCAAGGTGGTTTTGAGGCTAGTGTGGGCAGGCAAGGCCGCAGCCCCAAAGTCCTGGTGGCAATGCAAGCAGTTCCCAGAGAATCTCAAAAAAAATACAACGTCTCATGCATTCTGTTTGGATATGGGAGTCTAACCCTAACACCCTAACCCGACACCCGAACCCAACACCCTATGCCTCACCCTAACGCTACCCCGACACCGTAACCCATACCCTAACCCTAACCCTAACTCTATACCGTACCGTAACCCGTACCATAACCCTAACCTGTACCTTAACCCTAACCCTAACCCTAATTCTAATCCGTACCATAACCCTAACCCGTACCTTAACCCTAAGCCTAACCCTAACCCTAACCCCTAACCCTAACCTGTACCCTTACTCGAACCCGAACCCTAACCTGTACCCGTACCCTAAGACCTAACCCTAACCCGTACCCTAACCTGTACACTAACCGTAACCCGACACCCAAACCTGTACACTAACCTTTACTCTAACCCTAACCCTGAGCCTAACCCGTACCCTAACCCTAACCTGTACCATGACCCCTAACCTGACACCCTGACCCTAACCCTAACCCTTACTCTAACCCTAACCCTAACCCTAACCCTAACCCGTACCATGACCCCTAACCCGCCACCCTAACCCTAACCCTAAAACCTAACTCTTACCCAACACCCTAACCGTAACCTCAACCACAACCCCTAACCCTATTCTGACATCCTAACCCTAATCCCAACCCCTAACCATAAACTCTAACCCTAACCCGAAACCCTAACCCTTACCACCTCAAGTAGACTGATAAAAGGGCAGTTTTCAGATATAGCAGCGCAGCTCCCAAGTCTTAATAGCTGTATATCTAGTTCCTAGGGAAGTTCCATAATCGTAAGAGTTTCTATTTCTGCCACTCTAGTGTGGCAGTCACCTAAGGATGTTAGGAAGTTTTGATCTCAAAAAAAGTCTTATGAGGATAGAATAGTCAGGAAAACCTGCAGCCCCTAAAGTGTTTTGGCAATTCAGGTACTTCCAGAAAGAGGTGTTCTTGATGACAGTTTATTCTGGCATTACATCTGGACGTTAGGTATTTTTGAAGTCATTGTATGGAAAGGGGAAAATTGTTGTCTTGAGAATACAGTTCCCAGGAAAGCCCGCCCACACGAATTCTTGGTGGCAATGCAAGCATTTCCCTGGGAAGTTCCAAAAAATAAAAGCTGTTCTTGTTGATAGTTTGGGTGCGAGATTCAATTCTGGAATTTTAGCATTTTTTTGACACCTGTCTGGAGAAATGAATAACGGTGGTTTTGAGGATAGAGCAGCCAGAAATGCCAGACAGCCACAAGTCTGGGTAGCACTACAAGTAGTTCTGACATAATTTCAAAAATTGAGAGCTATTCTTGCTGACACTTTAGTGTAGGAGTAACCTCCAAAGATTGGAAAGTTTTATAGCCCGGTCTGGAAATAGGAAAAAAGGGGGTTTGAGGATAGAGTGGTCATGATAGCAGGGCAGCCTCAAAGTCTCCAGACTTCGCAATGCAAGTAGTTTCCAGAGAATTTCAAAAAGGTGAGCCTTGTTCTTGCTGACAGTTGAGTGTGGGAGTAACCTCTGAACATTAGCAAGTTTTCTAGCCCAGTCCGGAAATATGAAAAAAGATGTTTTGAGGATAGAGTGGTCAGGAAATCCCACAGCCACAAAGGCTGGGTGGCAATGCAATTGCCAGAAATGTAAGAGTTATTCTTGCTGACACGTTAGTTAGTCCCCCCCCGGACATGAGGAAGTTTTTGAGCCTGGTGCTCAGGAAAAGTGAATAAAGGTGGTTTTTAGGTTAGAGTGATGCAGCCCCCAAGTTTGGGTGGCAATGCAATAGTTCCCAGAGAAGTTCCAAAAAATAAGAGTTGTTCTTGACGACAATTTGGGTGTACGATTCAGCTGTGGACGATTCGAATTTTTTGAGGCCAGTCCTGGGGAATAGTGAAAAAAGCTGGTTGTGATGATAGAGTGGTCAAGAAAGCCGGGCAGCCCCAAACTCTGCGTGGCAATGCAAGTGGTTCCCAGAGAAGTTCCAAAACAACAAGAGTTGTTCTTGCTGACACTTTAATATGGGTGTAACCTCCGAATATTAGGAAGTTTTATAGCCCAGTCTGGAAATATGAAAAAAGTTCTTTTGAAGACACAGTAGCCAGGAATGCCCGACCATCCCAAGTCAGGGTGGCAATGCAAGTAGTTCCCAGAGAAGTTCCAAAAGGTGAGATTTCTTTTTGCTGGTGCTTTAGTGTGGGAGTAACCTCCGAACATTAGGAGGTTTCATAGCTAGCTCTGAAAAAACAAAAAAAGGTGTTCTGAGGATAGAGTGGTCAGGAAATCCTGACACCACAAAGTTTGGGTGGGAATGCAATTAACTCCAGAAAAGTGAGAGTTATTCTTGCTGACTGATCAGTGTGGCAGTCACCCCCAGACGTTAGGAAGTTTTTCAGCATGGTGCTCAGGAAAAAAGAAAAAAGGTGGCTTCAGGATAGAGTGGTGCACCCCCCAAAACTGTCGACAATTTGAATTTTTTGAGGCCAGTCCTGGGGAATAGTGAAAAAAGGTGGTTGTGATGATAGAGTGGTCAGGAAACCCTGCAGCCCCAAACTCTGGGGGGCAATGCAAGTAGTTCCCAGTGAAGTTCCAAAAAAGAGAGCTGCTCCTGCTGACACTTGGGCTGTCATAATCACCTCTGGACATTTGGAACTTTTTGAGATGCCTGTACAGAAAAAGTGAAAAAACATGGTGTTTAGGATACAGTGGGGCACAGCCCAAGTCTGGGTGGCAATGCAATTCATTCCAGAAATGTTAGAGTGATTCTTGCTGACACTTTAGTTAGTCACCCTCGACTTTTGGAAGTTTTTCAGCATGGTGCTCAGGAAAAGTGAGAAAAGGTGGCTTTAAGATAGAGTGGTGCACCCCCCAAATCTGGGTGGCAATGCAAGTAGTTCCCAGAGAAGTTCAAAAAAGTGAGGCTTGTTCTTGCTGACACTTTAGTGTGGGAGTAACCTCCAAACATTAGGAGGTTTTATAGCCCAGCCCAGAAATAGGAAAAAGGTTTTTTGAGGATAGAGTGGTCAGGGAAGCCTGCAGCTCCAAATTCTCGGTGGCAATCGCGGTTGGCGAGGTGGTGGTCGGCGAGGTGGCAGCAGTGGCAAAACCGGCAACAGCAATACCAGTGACAAGAACCAAGGTGAGCCAGGGAGAGGACTGGATCGTTCTGTACAGAGGGTTTTGTGAGGTCAGGGACCCCCAGCTCACAGCCTCAGCCCCAGCGGGAACCTGGAAGTCCACAACAACCAATCAGGCGCGGAGGGGGCATGGCCATTAACCATGTGGAGATTTAAACGCAGCCAGAGCAGGCCCTTGGTCGGTTGGTGAGGCAGCAGCAGCTAGCCTCCACAAAGTGCAGCGCGGGACAGGTGTGTGCAAGGAGAGTGTCCTGGTGGCAGGCTGCATGGAATGTCTGTCACTCTTACAGGAGGACAGCAATGACAACGCCTGTGTGCTCTGTGAGCAGGTCCACGATCTGCTCAGCCTCATGGCTGAGCTTAAACAGGAAGTAGAAAGACTAAGGACCATTTGCAACACCATGCCATCCTCAGGGGAAAAGGAGCAGGGGAAGGCTCCAAGAGGGGAAAAGGACCCCTTGCCCTCTTGCCACCGGGCAGGAGGAGAGGAAGTAAGAGAGGATGAGAGGGAGTGGAAAATCCCTTCACAGCCCCCCTCATCTTTCCATTTGCCCTTGCAAAACAAGTAGGGGGCACTGGAGGGGTTAGGGTGAGACAAATGAGAAGGCGGAAGAAACACCATCTGGGGGGTTGCCTAAAGCAGACCCGGACCCCCTTTGCCTAAAGGAAATCAGTCCCCCCTTCGCATCAGAACCTCTACCCTAAAAAAAAAGAGGAGGGTAATTGTAATTGGTGACTTCCTTCTGAAGGGAACAGAGGGCCCCATATGTCGGCCAGATCCTTCCCATAGGGAGGTCTGCTGCCTCCCTGGGGCCTGGGTCAGAGATGGAACTTTATATGGCACCAGGTCTGATAGCAACGGACGGAGTACGCCTGTCTCAGAGGAGAAAAAAAGATACTGGCACGTGAATTGGCAGGGCTTGTTGAAAGGGCTTTAAACTAGGCTCGAAGGTGGAGGGGGTTAAACACAGGTAGAGCAGATATAAGCCTAAGGAGAGCCTTCAACCTGCCATCTCAGCTAATAAGTCGGCCCCTTTGGGCACCCAGATGAAGTGCCTTTACACAAATTCACACAGCATGGGGAACAAGCAAGAGGAGTTAGAGATGTACACACGCTTCCAGGGCTGCGACCTTATTGGCATTACCGAGACGTGGTGGGATGGCTCTTACGACTGGAGTGTTGGAATGGAGGGTTACAGACTCTTCAGGAAGGACAGGATGGGCAGAAGGGGAGAGGGTGTTGCCCTCTATGTCAAGGACCACCTGGAATGTGTGGAGCTCCACCTCGGGATGGATGAAGACATGACAGAGAGTTTATGGGTCAGGATTAAAGGGAGCACGGGGGCAGGTGATGTTACAGTAGGAGTCTGCTACAGACCACCAGATCAAAGTAACAGCAAGGATGCGGCCCTCTATAAACAGATATGGACAGCATCGCGCTCACACACCCTGGTGCTCATGGGGGACTTCAACAACCCTGATATCTGTTGGAAGGACAACACAGCAGTGCACAGGAAATCCAGGAAGTTCTTGGAATGCATTGATGACAACTTTCTTTTTCAAATGATCGAGGAATCAACAAGGAAAGGAGCTGTGCTGGACCTTGTCCTTACCAACAAGGAGGGGCTGGTCAGGAATGTCAAGTTCAAGGGTAGCCTCGGCTGCAGTGATCACGAGATGATAGAATTCAAGATTCATAAGGCAGCAAGCAGGGTGTGCAGCAAGCTGTGTATCAAAACTTCAGAAGAGCAGACTTTGATCTCCAGAGAGATCTGATTGGCAAGGTAGAGTGAGAAAAAGAACTGGAAGGGAGAGGGGCCCAAGAAAGCTGGGTGGTATTCAAGGATTGCCTCCTCCAAGCTCAGGAGAGGTGTATCCCAAAAAAAAGAAGAAATCAGGCAAAATACCAGCAGGCCTGCGTGGATGAGCAAGGAACTGCTGGACAAAGTCAGGACCAAAAAGGAGGCCTACAGAGGGTGAAAACAGGGAAGGGTAGACTGGGCAGAATACAGAGAAACTGTCCGAGTCACCAGAAACCAGGTCAGGCAAGCGAAAGCCCAGGCAGAACTAAATCTAGCCAGGGATGTGAAAGATAATAAAAAGAACTTCTATAGATATATCAGGGATAAAGGCAAGACGAGGGAAGCTGTGGGTCCCCTCCGGAAGGAAATGGGAGACCTAGTCACCCAGGATATGGATAAGGCTGAGCTACTGAATGACTTTTTTGCCTCAGTCTTCACCAGCAAGGGCTCTAACTGCACTGCCCAAGTCACAGAAGGCAAGAACAGGGTCTCTGAGAATGAAGAACTGCCCACAGTACGAGAAGACGAGGTTTGAGACCTCTTAAAGAACCTGAAGGTGAATAAGTCCATGGGACCTGATGAAATCCATCCACAAGCTCCTGAGGGAGCTGGCAGACGAAGTTGCTAAGCCCCTTTCCATCATATTTGACAAATCATGGCAATCTGGTGAAGTTCCCACTGACTGGAAAAAGGGGAACATAACTCCAATATTCAAAAAAGGAAACAAAGAAGACACAGGGAACTACAGGCCAGTCAGTCTCACCTCTGTGCCTGGCAAGGTCATGGAGAGAGCCAACATGGCTTCACCAAGGGCAAATTGTGCCTAAGAAATTTGGTGGCCTTTTATGATACTGCCACAGACTTGGTAGACAAGGGCAGAGCAACTGACGTCATCTTCCTGGACTTATGCAAAGCATTTCACACTGTCCCGCGTGACATACTGGTCTCAAAAGTGGAAACTCAATGGTTTCGATGGATGGACCACTCCGTGGATAAGGAACTGGCTGGATGGCTGCACCCAAAGGGTTGCAGTCAATGGCTCAATGTCCAAGTGGCGGCCAGTAACGAGTGGTGTTACCCAGGGGTCGGTACAGGGACAAATACTATTTAACATCTTTGTTGGTGACATGGACAGTGGGATAGGGTGCACCCTCAGCAAGTTTGCTGACGACACCAAGCTCGGTGGCGCAGTTGACACATTTGAGGGAAGCGATGCCATCCAGAGGGACCTGGACAGGCTGAAGAGGTGGGCTCGTGCAAATTGCATCAAGTTCAACCAAACCAAGTGCAGGGTCCTGCACCTGGGACATGGCAACCCCAGGCACAAAATCAGGTTGGGCGGAGAATGGCTGGAAAGCAGCCCTGAGGAGAAAAACTTGGGAGTGCTTATGGATGAAAAGCTCAACATGAGCTGGCAGCGTGCGCTGGCAGCCCAGAGAGCCAACCGTGTCCTGGGCTGCATCAAGAGAATTGTGGCCAGCAGGTCTTGGGAGGTGATTCTACCCCTCTACTCTGCACTTGTGAGACCCCACCTGGAGTACTGTGTCCAGCTTTGGAGTCCTCAACACAGGAAGGACATGGACCTGTTGGAATGGGTCCAGCGCAAGGCCACGAGGATGATCAGAGGGCTGGAGCACCTCTCCTATGAAGACAGGCTGAGAGAGCTGGGGTTGATCAGCCTCGAGAAGAGAAGGCTCCGGGGAGACCTTATAAAAGCCTACCAATTTCTGAAGGGAGCCTACAGGAGAGCCGGAGAGAGATAAATTCCTGACATAGCTGGTGAGGGAGCCAGCTAGGGAAGGAGCCCTGTTGGACCTGTTGCTTGTGAATAGAGAAGGACTGGCAGGGGATGTGACAGTTGGAGGCCATCTTGGACATAGCGCTCGTGAAATGATAGATTTATTGATTCTTGGAGAAACAATGAGGGGGGTCAGCAGAATTGCCATCTTGGACATCCAGAGGGCTGACTGTGGTCTATTCAGGAGCCTGGTTGACAGAGTGAGTACCTTCGAGGGCAAAGGAGTCTAGGAAGGCTGGACATTTTTCAAGATGGAAGACTTAAAGGTGCAGGAGCAGGCCATCCCCCTTTGCCAAAAAATGAGCCATTGGGGAAAAAGGCCAGCCTGGCTGAACAGAGAGCTGTGGTCGCAAATCAGGGGGAAAAGGAGAGTTTATGGCCTTTGGAAGAAAGGACAGGCCAATCATGAAGACTACAAAATTGTTGTGAAGCTATGTAGGGAGAAAAGGGATTGTCCTGCTGTACTCGGCAGAGATGAGGCTGCACCTGTGTTCAGTTTTGGGCTACAAGAAAGACATTGAGATTCTGGAGTGTGTCCAGAGAAGGCAACAAAGCTCTTGAGGGGTTTAGAGCACAAGTCTTATGAGGAGCAGCTGAAGGAACTGGGGAAAAGGAGGCTGAGGGGAAACCTTATCACTCTTTACAACTACCTGGAAGGAGGTTGTAGTGAGGTGGGGGTTGGTCTCTTCTCCCAAGTAACTAGTGACAGGACAAGAGAAAACAGCCTCAAGTTGCACCAGAGGAGGTTTGGGAGGGATATTAGGAAAAATTTCTTCACAGAAAGGGTTATCAAATATTAGAACAGGCTGCCCAGGGAAGTGGTTGAATTGGCACCCATGGAGGCATTTAAAAGACAGGTGGTTGTGGTGCTTAGGGACATGGTTTAGTAGTGGTTTTGTTAGTGTTAGGTTAATGGTTGGACTTGATGGTATTAAGAGTCCCTTCCAACCTAGATGATTCTATGATTCTGTGATTCTATGATCCTGGGCTGCATCCAAAGATGTGTGGCCAGAAGGTCAAGGGAGGCGATTCTGCCCCTCTACTCTGTTCTTGTGAGACCCCACCTGCAGTACTGTATCCAGCTCTGGGGCCCAAAACATACGAAGGACATGGACCTGTTAGAGCGAGTCCAGAGGAGGGCCACAAAGGTTGGACCACCTCTGCTGTGAGGACAAGCTGAGGGACTTTGGGTTGTTCAGCCTGGAGAACTTGAGAAGACCCCAGAGAGACCTGTCAGCAGCCTTCCAGGACTTAAAGGGGGCCTATAGGAAAGCTGGGGAGGGACTTATATCAGGGAGTGTAGCGATAGGACAAGGGGTAATGGTTTTAAATTCAGATCAGATCTTAGGAAGAAGCTCTTTACTATGAGGGTGGTGTGACACTAAGACAGGTTACACAGAGAAGTTGTGGATGCCCCACCACTGGAAGTGTTCAAGACCAGGCTGGATGGGGCTTTGAGCAACCTGCTCTACTGGGAGGTGTTCCTTCCCACGCAGGGTAGTTGGAAACAGATGATCTTTAAGGTCCCTTCAAACCCAATCTCTGATTCTATGATTCTATGAAAAGTATCCGGAGCTCAGCCCAACCGACCAGTCTCAAAAGGCAAAACCTGGAGGCTGGCTCCTTCTCTGTTGCCAAACCGTAAACATGGGTGTAGGAATTAGAAGCAAAAGCAGGAGCCAGAGCTGGAGCTGGAACAGGAGAAGCAGCAGCAGGAGCAGCAGCAGTGTACTGACGAGGGGGCCGAGTGGTGAAGGCGATGGACTGCTAATCCGTTGTGCTCTGCATGCATGGGTTTGAACCCCATCCTCGTCAGTGAGCCCCAGCAATGTTGCCAGAGTTTCCGAATGTGAGTATGTCTACGTGTACCGTAAATAAGCCTCTGTTTTGGGATGAAAATTGCCTTCAAAGAACTTGCAAGTTTTCGAAGTGGCTCAGGACACACCTCAACCACTTCTGCCTCCACACAGGCAAGAGGAACAAGAAGGGATCAGGCCAGGCCGGTCAGCCTCTTTTCAGTCCCTGGGAAGATGGTAGACCAAGAATCCTGGAAGTAGTTTCCAAAAACAGCACCGGGCTCAAAACATTTCTAACATCCGGAGATAACTGCAACACTAAAGTGTCAGCAAGAACAACTGCTACTTTTTGGGGAACTTCTCTGGGAGCTACTTGCATTGCCCCCCAGAGTTTGGGGCTGCAGGCTATCCTGACCACTCTATCCTCAAAAAACCTTTTTCCTATTTCTGGACTGGGCTATAAAACCTCCTAATGTTTGGAGGTTACTCCCACACTAAAGTGTCAGCAAGAACAAGCCTCACTTTTTTGAACTTCTCTGGGAACTACTTGCATTGCCACCCAGATTGGGGGGTGCACCACGCTATCCTAAAGCCACCTTTTTTCACTTTTCCTGAGCACTGGGCTCAAAAATTTCCTAATATCCAGGGCTGACTGCCACACTGGTCTGTCAGCAAGAATAACTCTTACATTTCTGGAGTTAATTGCATTGCTACTCAGACCTGGGTAGGCAGGCTTTCCTGGCCACTGTATCCTCAAAACAACAATTTTCTCTACTCCCAACAATGGCCTCATAACCTTCCTAAAGTCCGGGGGTGACTGCCACACTCAAGTGTCAGCAAGAGCAAGCCTTACTGTTTTGGAACTTCTCTGGAAACTACTTGCTTTGCTACCCAGATTTGGGGCATGCACCACTCTAACCTAAAACGCACCTTTTTTCACTTTTCCTGAGCACTGGGCTCAAAAACATCCCTAAGTCCAGGGCTGACTAACTAACGCGTCAGACTTGGCCTGTACACCACTGTATTCTAACCACCCTGTTTTTTCACTTGTTCGTTACAGGCATCTCAAAAAGTCCCAAACCTCCAGAGGTGATTGCCACACCCAAAGTGTCAGCAGGAGCAACTTTCCTTTTTGGAACTTCTCTGGGAACGACTTGCATTGCCACGCAGAGTTTGGGGCTGCAGGGTTTCCTGACCACTCAATCCTCAAAACACCTTTTTCCAATTTCTGGACTGGGCTATAAAACTTCCTAATGTTCGGACGATAATCCCACATTAAAGTGTCAGCAAGAACAAGCCTCACTTTTTTGAACTTCTCTGGGAACTACTTGCATTGCCACCCAGATTTGGGGGGTGCACCACTCTAACCTAAAAACCACCTTTATTCATTTTTCCCCAGCACCATGCTCAAAAAATTCCTACAGTTAGGATTGCCACCCAGAGTTTGGGGCTGCCCGACTTTCCTGACCACTCTATCATCACAAACACCTTTTTTCACTTTTCCCCAGCACCAGCCTCAAAAAATTCGAATCGTCCCAAGCTGAATTGTACAACCAGTCAACAAGAACAACTCCTGTTTTTTGGCACTTCTCTGGGAACTACTTGCATTGCCACCCAGACTTGGGGGGTGCACCACTCTATCCTAAAGCCACCTTTTTTCCCTTTTCCTGAGCACTGGGCTCAAAAACTTCCTACCGTCTGGGGCTGACTGTCACACCGATCTCTCAGCAAGAATAACTCTTACATTTCTGGAGTTAATTGCATTGCCACTCAGACTTCGGAGCTGCGGGCTATCCTGACCACTCTATCCTCAAAACACCTTTTGTCATATTTCCGGACCGGGCTATAAAACCTCCTAATGTTTGGAGGTTACTTCCACACTAAACTGTCAGCAAGAATAGCTCTCTTTTTTGGAACTTCTCTGGGAACTACTTGCATTGCCACCCAGACTTTGAGGCTGCCTGGCTTTCCTGGCCATTCTATCCTCAAAAAAATGATTTTCACTTTTCCCGCAATGGCCTCAAAAACTTCCTAACATCCGGAAGTGACACCACCAACTGTCATCAAGAACAACTCTTATTCTTTGGAACTTCTCTGGGAACTACTCGCATTGCCACCCAACCTTTTTGGCTGTGGGCTCTCCTGACCACTCTATCCTCAAAACATCTTTTTTGTATTTCCAGACCAGGCTATAAAACTTCCTAATGTTCGGAGGTTACTCCCACACTAAAGTGTCAGCAAGAACAAGCCTCACTTTTTTGAAATTCTCTGGGAACTACTTGCATTGCCACCCAGACATGCGGGGTGCACAGCTGTATCCTAAAGCCAACTTTTTCACTTTTTTTGTATAGGCTTCTCGAAAAGCTCCAAATGTCTGCAGGTGATTGCCACACCCAAAGTGTCAGTACAAACAATTCTCCTTTTTGGAACTTCTCTGGGAACTACTTGCATTAGAATCATAGATTCATAGAATGGTTAGAGTTGGAAGGAACCTTAAAGATCATTGAGTTCCAACCCCCCCTGCCATGGGCAGGGACACCTCCCACTAGAGCAGGTTGCTCAAAACCCCATCCAGCCTGGCCCTGAACACTTCCAGGGATGGGGCATCCACGACTTCCCTGGGCAGTCTGTTCCAGTGTCTCACCACCTTCACAGTAAAGAATTTCTTTCTGGTATCCAATCTAAATCTCTTCTCTTCCAATTTAAAACCGTTGCCCCTTGCCCTGTCACTGCTCTTTCTGGCAAAGAGTCTCTCTCCGGCTCTCCTGTAGGCTCCCTTCAGAAATTGGTAGGCTTTTATAAGGTCTCCCCGGAGCCTTCTCTTCTCGAGGCTGATCAACCCCAGCTCTCTCAGCCTGTCTTCATAGGAGAGGTGCTCCAGCCCTCTGATCATCCTCGTGGCCTTGCGCTGGACCCATTCCAACAGGTCCATGTCCTTCCTGTGTTGAGGACTCCAAAGCTGGACACAGTACTCCAGGTGGGGTCTCACAAGTGCAGAGTAGAGGGGTAGAATCACCTCCCAAGACCTGCTGGCCACAATTCTCTTGATGCAGCCCAGGACACGGTTGGCTCTCTGGGCTGCCAGCGCACGCTGCCAGCTCATGTTGAGCTTTTCATCCATAAGCACTCCCAAGTTTTTCTCCTCAGGGCTGCTTTCCAGCCATTCTCCGCCCAACCTGATTTTGTGCCTGGGGTTGCCATGTCCCAGGTGCAGGACCCTGCACTTGGTTTGGTTGAACTTGATGCAATTTGCACGAGCCCACCTCTCCAGAGGTGGGATACAGAGATACAGGGCATGACACAATGATTCTCACCTCTACAGGGACATTCAATCATTACCAGTGGAAGCCTTGTGTTGTGAGAGCTTTTAAAGGACAATGTCAAATTGGAAATAGTATTGTTCAGAAGAATGCAAGACAAATGACAGTGGAGAATCATATCTGGGGTGGAGAAAGTTGTTAGCCTCTGCCTTGTAAATCCAGGCTATAGCCAAACCCCGCATAATGACCAAAATGCATTTGTGGCAGCTGCACTGCATGACAGCCTGGCCCTTGGGGTATGTGTAGCATTATGCTCCAAGGATGTGAAACTGACACTATGGAATGAGTTGAAAATCCAGAGAGGAGATGCAAGAGCAGTCAGGATAAAAATAATCAATGTTAAACAAAATGGAAAGCTGGAATGATTTAGAGAGTATAAAAGGAAAAGTGGCAAGTGAAGGGTTTGAGAGAAAAAGAAAACTAATTTTCTGTTCAGTAATCTTACTTTTCAGCTAAACTTCTTCTAACTGAACTCTCTAAAATTAACAGCATATTTTTCAGACAGTATCTGCTTCCAGAGTGATAAGATCTTTGTTTATAGTTTATGCTAAGGAATGTTTATACTTATTTCTATAGCTACCAAGGTCAGCTCACTTTGTTACATGTCCCATTGGAGAGTCAGAAGCAGAGAAGCGTAGAGAGGTCGCACCTGCAGGGAGGAGTGGAAAGGACAGGTGACCCAAAATCGACCAACATGGTTGTTGTGGTTTAGCCTCAGAAAGCACCAACAATAACACTGAGAGAGGAATATACAAACACGGTTATGATACCACTGCTCACTGACCAGACCCGGGACACTCCAGCCCTCTCCCAAGATATGACTTCCTGCTCCCGCTACAGGTTGGGCAGGACTCATCTGAGATGGAATACCTGTGTTTTTGCAAGATCCTAGGGAGAGTTAATCCCATCCCCACTAGGGCCAGGACAATGGTATTCCATCCCATCTGCCCCATGCTCATTATAAAAGCTGAGGGAGCAAAGGGTCAGCCTCTTTCTCCAACTGCCAGCGTCTGTGGACGACTCTGCCTGTTTATCCGCCTTTGATCCCAATCTGTGTGTTCCTGACTCCATATCCAGAATCCAGTTCCTGTCCATCACCCAAGTCCAGTCTGGGACTTTCCCATTGCTGCTGGTGATGTGATCGTCATCCTGAGAGCTTGATACTGGTTTTGTATATATTGTATATATTTAATTATTTTTTTTTTGTTATGTTATTAATATTTTCATTTAAGTAGTTTAGTTTCCTTTTAAACTCATCTCTTTCTCTTCCTGCTTTCCCTTCAGGGAGAGGTGGGGGAGAGCACCCACCATTTGTTTAACTGGCCAGTCCAACCCAAACCACGACAGATTTATTGGTGACCAACATGGGGCATGACTGGGGCCCTGATAGATTGCCTGAATAGTTAGAATTCCAGCTTGCTCGGAAATTAAAACAGACAGCTCACATCACACTGTTTTAAAGCAAAATGTTATATCATGTCTTTAGAGAAGTTTGTTTAAAGTTAATTGATGCAATACTTCTTAACATGCTGAATATGCTACATTTTAGTTGCTCTTTGTGTTTGTATGTGGTGATTTAAATCTGTTATTCTGCTGTTGTTTGGAATTGATGCTGTGGAAGGCTGAAAACAGGACTCAATTGTTGGGATGAGTATTAAGTAGGTATTCTTTAGTGCAGCACTGGACGCCCAGAGGATCACTCCTCCAAATGTGCTTGATAGGCAGAGTTCATTTCACAACACATATACACACTATACATACATATTTATGCAATTTCCAAGAACTAATTAACATATTCATTATATTTCCGAGAATTCATTGTTATTGTGATTGGTTCTATATGTCTCATTGGTCTTGGGGCCCACTGTTCTCAGAGATAAGTTCTTTCTACAAGGTTACATTGTCCTAGAGCATCCTGTTCTCATGGATAATTTCCTCTTGCAAAGTTACATTTGTGCTGACCTATACAATGGCTACAAGCATATGTGCCTAAAAAGCAAAATGCTCACAGTATTTGCTAACTCATACTTATGCTAAGAGTGGCTTAGTTATGTCAAGCAAACCTTCAAGCCACACTCAGCCTTATTCCTTAATTCAGGATACAGATTTATAATATTATAAATTGGATAATGGTTTTACCTGCATATCTTGGGCATCATGTAATGGATTCTATTACTAATTACACTTTTGATTTTACCCTTCACCCTTTAATGTTTATGCCAAATTGACACCATCAGAGCTAGGGAATGGAAACCTTTTGGATTTTGAAAATGAATGGTACTTTCTTGATAACATTATTTTATTGTCAGTTTTCCTGTATGTGTTGAAGGGGTGGTTTCTTATTAAAAATTGGTGCAGGAGGTTGGTATTATTTGGACATTCACTGCTGCTACCCCCAGAGGGCCGTGCTGCCATCCAGCGGGATCTGGACAGGCTGGAGAACTGGGCAAGGAAGAACCTCATGAGGTTCAACAGGGATAAATGTAGGGTCTTGCACCTGGGAAAGAAGAATGTTAGGCATCAATACAGGTTAGGCATGGACCTGCTGGCGACAAGCTCCGAAGAAAAGGATTTGGGGGTCCTGGTGGACAATAAAATGACAATGAGCAAACAGTGTGCTCTTGTAGCCAAAAGGGCCAACGGAATCCTGGGCTGCATAGGAAAGAGTGTGGCCAGCAGGTCGAGGGAGGTCATTCTCCCCCTCTACTCTGCGCTGGTGAGGCCACAACTGGAGTACTGTGTCCAGTTCTGGGCTCCCCAGTTCAAGAGGGATAGGGAACTACTGGAAAGAGTCCAGCGTAGGGCCACAAAGATGATTCGAGGACTGGAGCATCTCCCTTATGAGGAGAGGCTGAGAGAGCTGGGACTCTTTAGTCTGGAGAAGAGAAGGCTGAGGGGAGACCTTATTAATGCCTATAAGTATCTCAAGGGCGGACTGAAGGAGGAGGGAACCAGACTCTTTTCAGTAGTTGCCAGTGAGAGGACAAGGGGTAATGGGTACAAGTTAGAACATAAGATGTTCCACTTGAATATGAGGAGGAACTTTTTCACAGTGAGGGTGACGGAGCCCTGGAACAGGCTGCCCAGGGAGGTCGTGGAGTCCCCTTCTTTGGAGATTTTCAAGACCCGCCTGGATGCCGTCCTGAGTAGCATGATCTGACATGCTCTGGGTGGTCCTGCTTTGGCAGGAGAGTTGGACTAGATGATCTCTATGGTCCCTTCCAACTCTAAAATTCAGTGAAATTCAGTGAAATTCAGTGAAATCCCACAAGCTGCTTTGCAATCTGTACCAGCACAAGCCACTTCATCACCTATACTGGCATGAGCTACTCCAGCTTTGACAATGAACACCACCACTGCTGTGACTCTGGCAGCGACCACTGCCACAATTCCAACCTTGACAATGAGCACCATCAGCTGCTCCGACAATGACCACAGCCACTAATCCACTACTCGAAAGGGAGGCACAAGCCACCCCACCACCTTCACAAGCACAAGCCACTCCACCACCCTGTGGAACTTGGATAATGAGGTGAAGTATCTGTGCTCAAAGAACGATCAAGATTGGCCTTGATATCTTTCATGCAACATGTCACCCCGTGACCCTCCCCACCCTGCCTGTTGGTACATGTCATGGCACATCACCACATGACATCACACATGTCATCCCATGACATCAGAGGGCTGCCAGCCACTGGTTGGGAGACGCAGGGTCACCTCGGGGCTGCCAATGACTGGCAGCTCAAGTAGGTGGGGGCCAGGGGCAGGGGCTCAGAGGAGAGCCCCCATCCCTCGCTCCACCCCCAACAACCACATCCACCTGCATTGACGCAAACCAGCCCCAAAACAGGCCAGGGGAGGGGGAGAAAAGACCATGTTTCTACAGCAGGTCCAAAAAACACTGTTTGAGGATCCATGGTAAAAAAGGGCAGTTTTCTGACAATATGCTGTCTTGATAGCTTAGGAGGTTTTGAGGTGATCTGGGGTGATTTGGGGTCTCCAGGAAAAATCTGGGGTTCCTGGAGCACCAGGAGTGGTGTTCTGTGGAGTGGTTTTCAGGGCCCCCTGTGTCCACTTTGTGGTGCCCAAGGCAATTTTGTGATCCCTAGAACAGTTATGGTCCATGGTGCGATTTTTTCATTCCCCACAGAAATTTTTGGGGGCCCATGGGAGAGAGTTAAGGTCCCAAGGATGGTTTGGGGGTCTCCAGAGACAATTACAAGGCCCCTGGAGAAATTTTAAGGTGCTTGTTGTTTGTTTTCACTGTCTCTAGAAAACACTTTCATTGCCCAACCATGCTTGGGGATATGTGCTTTTCTGGTGACATAATCCTCAAAATCAACTTTTTTCACACTCCCCAGGGCCAGGCTCAAAAATATCAAATGTCCACAGATTGTTTCAACAGGGAAAGTGCCAGGAGGGAAAACTATTGCTTGTTTTCAATTTCTCTGGGAAGTGCTTTCATAGCCCCACCACCATTACGGCTCTCTCTCTCCCCAGGGCCAGGCTCAAAACTCACAAATGTCCCGAGATTGCTCCCACACCTGAGCTGCCACAAGGGAAAAGTGTTTTTGTTTTCACTCTCACTGGGAATTGCTTTCATAGCCCCACCAAACTTTGGACTCTGTGCTTTCGTGGCAAGATCATCTTCGAAACAAACTGTTCACTCTCCACAGGGCTGGCCTCAAAACTACCAAACATCTGGAGATTGCTCCCACACCAAAGGTGCTAAGAGGGAAAAGTTGTATATGTTCTCACTGTCTCGAAGATCTGCTTGCATACCAACCTTGGGGCTCTCACTGTCCCCATGGTTGTGTTCAAAAGTAGCAATCTTTTAGATCTTGCTTCATCATAAAAAGTGCGGGAAGAGAAAAGTCATGCTTCTCACCATCTCTGGGAACCCCATGCATAGCTCAACGATACTTGAGGTTTTCAGCATCTCAAGGGCTGGGCTGATATCTACCTAATGTCCAGAGATTGCTCCCACACTGAAGGTGCCGGGAGGGAACAGTGGTTCTTGTTCTCCTTGTTTCTGGGAAGTGCTCTCATAGCCCCAACAGCATTAGGGCTCTCACTCTCACCAGGGCCAGGTTCAAAACTAGCCAATGTCTGCAGATTACTCCCACCTGGAAGGTTCCAGGCGGGAAAAGTGATCCTTCTCGCACTCCTTCTGGGAACTGCTTTGATAGCGTCACCAGCCCTGGGCCTCCACACTTTCAATATGACTTCATTATCAAAATCACCTTTTTTTCTTTCTCCTCAGGGTCTAGCTCAAAAATAGCAAATGTCTGGAGATTGCTCTCACGCCCAAGGTACTAGCAAGGAAAACCATTCTTGTTCCCACTCTCTCTGGGAATTGGTTTCATAGCCCCACAAGCCTTGAGGCTCTGCACTTTCCTGGTGACATCATCCTCAAAACTACTTTTTTTCACTCTACCCAGGAATGGGCTCAAAAATAGAAAAGGTCTAGAGATTTCTCCCACACCAAAAGTGATGGGAGGGAAAATTGTTGCTCTTCTCACTCCCTCTAGGAACTGCTTTAATTCCTATACCTTGGGCCTCCGCGCTAACCTAGTGACATCACATTCAAAATCACCATTTTTGATTCTACCCAGGACTGGGCTCAAAAATAGAAAATATCCAGAGATTGCGCTGACACCGGAGATGGAACGAGGGTAAACTGATTTTGTTCTCACTATCTCTGGGAATCCAGAGATTGCTCCCACACCCAAGCTTGTCATGAGGGAAAAGTGTTCTTGTTCTCACTCTCTCTGGGAATCGCTTTCATCACCCCACAAACTTTGGGGCTCTGTGCTTTCCTTGTGACGTCATCTTCGAACCCACCCTTTTTTCACTCTACCCAGGGATGGGCTCAAAAATAGAAAAGTCCAGAGATTACTCCCACACCAAAGGTGACAGGAGGGAAAACTGTTGCTTGTTCTTTGTTGCTTATTCCATTTTATTTCTCTGAATGCTTGGTGTTTGGTTGCAACCCACAGGAGACAAACAGGTCTGTGTAGTCTTATCCCGCCAGGGAAAAGGTGTGGTGGAGAGAACATTCAGAATGTGAATCCTGGAGACATCCTATTTGGACCCAAACTAGCAGTCACCCTGGGCAGACCTGAGCTCACCACAACCAATTGTATGTCTTACAGGGCCTTCATTCACATCAGGACAGAAGTCAACAACAAGGACAGAGGTAAAAGTGAATGATTGGCCACAGCAGGAACAGGCAGGGTTTCTTTTCCAAGTGGCACTGCAATTGACCACACAGTGGCAAGACCAACCCCTGGCTTTAACACACTCCCCACAGCTGTACAGCTGTTCACCAGTGTGCATACAGTGTTGCATAGCATGGAAGCACCAGTGAGGCATATACCATGTGACCTGCAGCCACATGGTTATTCCCTTTTGGCCATCTGCCCAGGTGAACATCCAGCCTCAGTCCACGCATGTGTGCAGCCACTTGCCTGCATGGGCACAGCACTGTGCTGGTGATGGAGCTATGGTCAGAGCATTTGCAGAAGCTCCCGCATGGACAGAGCTGCTCAACAGTGTGGATATGCTGGTGGAAAACCAGGTGGGTTGGCTACTGGAACTGCTTGCTGCAATCCAGATGTGTAACCATTCTCCTGTCTGCTCTGAAGATTACCTCTGTGTTTCTTCACCACCAGCCTCACTGCTCTAGACGACTCCCCA
Organism: Tringa tobata; assembly: GCA_033628505.1. Lineage (NCBI taxonomy): Eukaryota > Metazoa > Chordata > Aves > Charadriiformes > Scolopacidae > Tringa > Tringa tobata. The sequence continues at coordinate 547,364 of JAHREE010000303.1, read as the reverse complement.
GCTCTGCTCAGGTCTCCAACAACTGCAGAGGCAGGAGGGAGAAACATCCAGATAGTTATGGCTGGTGAAGCTGGAACGAGATAGGGTTACTGGGGCAAAACAGGCCAGCAAGGCCTTTCTCCCAGTCTTTTCAGCAGGTCTTCATTGCTCCCAGGACAAACCCAAGGATGTGACAGCCCACTCATGAGCTTTTGGCAGTCCCATGTCCTTTTACAAATACATAGAGACACTGTGCACACAGGCTCCCAAAGTGCATGTACACAAACACACAAAAACCAAACCAATCCTGTGCATACACTCTGCACAAATGATGCAGGTTCACACACACTGCAAACAGATGTAATGCACACAAGACAAACACACACAACTCAATTCATGCACATGCGTGGTGTACACTCACATAACACATGCAGAGGATACAAATATATAAATACAGTGTGACCACATACAGTGTGTACACACACAGAGGGCATGAGTGCATGCACAGTGCACGTCAGCAGCAGTGCACCCACCCCTCTAATGTATGCACACACAGGTGATACATGCACACTTGATGCATAAAAGTAAACAGTAGATACATGTGTTCATAGGCAATATGCACACCCCACATGAGTGTAATGTATAGGATCAAGAATCATAGAATGGTAAGAGTTGAAAGGGACCAAAGACATCATCTAGTTCCAACCACCCTGTGGACTGGGATACCTCCCACTAGACCAGGTTGCTCAAAGCCCAATCCAAACTGATCTTGAACTCTTCCAGGGATAGGACACCCACAGCTTCTCTGGGCAACTTGTTTCAGTGGCTCATCACCCTCACAGTAAAGAATTTCTTCCTCAGATCTAATATTAATCTCCCCTCTTTCAGTTTAAAACTGTTACCCCTTGTCCTATTGCCACACTCCCTGATAAAGTGTCCCTCCCCAGCTTTCCTGTAGGCCCCATATAAGACCTGGAAGGCTGCTGTAAGATCTCCCTGGAGCCTTCTCTTCTCCAGGCAGAAAAACCCAAACTCTCTCAGCCTGTACTCACAACAGAGGTGCTCCAGCCCTCTGATCATCTTTGTGACCCTCCTCTGGACTCACTCTAACAGGTCCATGTCCTTCATATGTTGTGGGCCCCAGAGCTGGACACAGTAGTGCAGGTGGGGTCTCACAAGAGCAGAGTAGAGTAGGAGAATCATCTCCCTTGATCTGCTGGCCATGCTTCCTTTGATGCAGCAAGGGTACAGTTGGCTTTCTGGACTGTTTTATGTTGACCATGAATCTTTGAGTGTGACGATCCAGCCGGCTTCTTATGCACTGAGTCGTCCATCAAATCCACGTCTCTCCAATTTAGAGACTAAGATGTCATGTGGGACAGTGCCAAATGCTTTGCTCCAGTCCAGGTGGATGATATCTGTTGCTCCCCCTTATCCAGCGATGCTGTAATGCCATTGTAGAAGGCCATAAAATTTGTTAGGCACGATTTCCCCTTAGTTGTCTATGTTCCCCATGTTGTCTATCACAGATCACCTCCTTATTTCCATGTACCTTAGTAGAGTTTCCAGGAGGATCTGCTCCATGATCTTGTCAGGCACAGAGGTGAGACTAGTTCCCCAGGTCTTCCTTTTTCCCCCTTTTTAAAAATGGGGGCTATGTTTCTGCTTTTCCAGTTAGTGGGAAATTCACCAGACTGCCATGACTTATAGAACATGATGGATAGTGGCCTGGCAACTTCATCCACTGGTTCCCTTAAGACCTGTGGATGAATCCATCTGGTCCAATGGACTTGTGCATCTTCAGGTTCCACATGTGGTCTTGAACCTGGTCTTCTCCTACAATGGGTGGTTCCTCATTCTCCCAGTGCTTGGCATTGCCTTCTATGACTTGGGCAGTTTGGCTAGGGCACTTGCCAATGCAGGCAAAAAAGTTGCTGATTACCTCAGCCTTGTCCATATCCTGGGTGACCAGGTCTCCCGTTTCCCTCCGGAGAGGGCCCACATTTTCTCTAGTCTTCCATTTGTTCCCAGAGTCTCTGGCCACTCCTCCCAGGGCTTTATAATCTTTCTTAGTCTTCAGGCTGCTCCCATCTGTGTCATTGGTGCCTATGTGGAAGGAAGAGCAGCAGTGGATAATAGTCTGAGGACTGCACAAGGTTTGGTGATCTCTTGGGGACATTCCTGATACGGCAAGCAGCACACATCTCTAGAGAGTGCATTGGGCTTGGCTGCCTCTGTACCTCTCAGAAGATAGTTGCCTACAAGTATCACCTGTTGCATCTTAGTACTTAACTAATTATCTTAGCTGCACTGGCTGTTATATGTGGAGCAGATTGGCTAGTCAGCTCCAGTGCCTCTCCTGATACAGTAGGTTTTGCCTCTTCACTCTGCAAAGCAATGAAGTGGTTCTGCAAGGGCACTTCAGTTTTTGGAGGAAGTCTTTTTCTCCTATTGGTCTTTGCAGTTACAAGCTTCCATTCTGTGTAACTAACCTCCCTTCCTCCTGTGTGTGCCAGTGTGGGGGTTTTTCATGTAGTTATATTAGCCTCTGTGCTGGTATCACTTCTGCTGAAGGGTCCCTCTGAGTATTTGCCTAACTGAGCTCTGTGCACCCTCAGAGCTTTAAAAGATGTGAGTTCTGTTTACCATCTTTTTAATGCAGCACATTTTTCTTGTTTAGCTGATCATGGCTCTTATCCCACCAAACTTTCATCTCACTTCATCCCACCAGCCATCCTGGGCAGTATCCTTCATTGTAAACTTCTTTATAGTTTTAAAAAAGCTAGAAAATTTTGTGGTGATGCTGCTTTCGTCTTTCCTTCTAAAATTGCAAACCAGAACTCTTAAGACAGGTCTGGAGCCCTGCTGCAGCTGTGTAACTGCATGAATCTGCATTCAGCATAAAGGATCAAAAGTTTGGTGCTGGCTTGTCTGTCTTTTTACTTTTAAATAAGATTATCCTAATTTATACAAGGTAATCAAGCAGGAGCATATTTTTTTATCTCTATTTAAAACTGAGAAAAATTATGCCTTTGTGATCAGACTAGGTTTTTTTGTCTTTTATAAATATGTATGTATGCGTATGAACCTTAGGGATCCCTTCCAACTTGAGATATTCTATGATTCTATGTATGTATGCATGCATGTGTGTATATCATTATATGTGTGTGGGGGTGTATATTTATCTATTTCTCCTCTACTCTGAAAGCTTCAATTGTTACCTTGTCTTGTACTTTCAATGTTTCCCAGGAACCGAGCTTTCAATTAATCTAACATTCAACTGCTGCAGAGCCTGCCTTCGCAATCCACTGAGCCTGGACTAGTGTTTCAAAGAGCTTTGAGACTTCAGCTGACCTCAAGCAAAGTTCACAGGCAGGATTTAATTTTGGAAAAGCCCCTGAGCAATGCATTCAGGCTTGCTTTGTCACTTGCATGCTGCTAACTGTGAGGGTCTAACCTCCAGCAATCCCAACACCACAATCCTTAGCTGACATATCCTGTGGCTTCTGAGGAGCGTGTCAGTAGTTGCCTTCAGGTGACCCCTGCAGATGCAGAAGTTGACACCACTGACAGCAGGTGGGAGCTTAGTTTCACCTAGGATGACCCCCACCACCTGCTGAGGTGAAGGGACATTTGACATACCATGTCTCCAGAAAGTCAGCATGCATCAGAGGATTGGCTTTTTTACAGCATGAGACACCACCATCTGTGAAGGTAAATAGAAGGTAAATATTGCCATCCTTCAATAAACCATACAATGGTTAAAAAACAAGACCAGTACTAATTTCCAAGCTCATGTATAGTGGATAAGCTTCATGTATCCTGATTCCTACACTTATTTGATATAGTGTGGAACTGAATTAAATCAGTGCTGTTTAATATCTTCATCAACGATATAGACAGTGGGATCAAGTGCTCCCTCATCAAGTTTGCAGATTATGCCAACCTGAGTGGTGCAGTCAGCATGCCAGAGGGAGAGGATTTTTTCCAGAGGAACCTGAACAAGCTAGAGAGGTGGGCTGGTGCAAACCTCATGAGGTTTGACAAGGCCAGGTGCAAGGTCCTGCACCTGGGTTGGGACAGTCCTCGTTATCAACACAGGCTGGGGGAAGATGCGATAGCAGCCCTGAAGAAAAGGATCTGGGAGTACTGAGGGATGAAAAGCTGGACATGAACTGGCACTCGTAGTCTAGAAGGCCAATTGCATCCTGGGTTGCATCAAGAGAAGCATGGCCAGCAGATCAAGAGAAGCGATTCTCCCTCTACTCGTGAGACCCCACCTGCAGTACTGTGTCCAGCTCTGGAGCCTTTGGCAGATGAAGGACATGGACCTGTTGGAGTGGGTCCAGAGGAGGGCCATGAGGATGATCAGAGGGCTGGAGCACCTCTCCTATGAAGACAGGCTGAGAGAGTTTGGGTTGTTTAGCCTGGAGAAGAGAAGGCTCTGGGGAGACCTGATAGCAGCCTTCCAGTACCTGAAGGGGGTCTACAAGAAAGGTGGAGAGGGACTCTTTGCATGGGCATGTACTGATGTGACAAGAGGTAATGGTTTTAAACTAGAGCAGGGTAGGTTTAGATTAGACATCAGGAAGAAGTTCTTTATGGTAAAGGTGGTGAGACACTCAAGCAAGTTGCCAAGAGAGGTGGTAGAGGCCCCGTCCCTGGAGACATTCAAGGTCAGGCTTGATGAGGTTCTGAGCAATCTGATCTGGTTAAAGATGTTCCTGCTTGTGCAGGGGGCTGGACTAGATGACCTCTAAAGGTCCCTTCCAACCCAAACTGTTCTATGATTCTATGATTCATTCTATGATTCTAAACAGTCCCTAGATACAGCATTGAAAGCACTGTGTGACACATGTCCAGTCTGGAGCACAGTAACAAAGAACACCTCCTAATTTTCTAGCCAACATAGAAATGGTTTATAAAATATTTGGAAGAGAAAGGAAGAGGAGGTTAAGATCATCTTTTTTTCAGAGAGTTTGGGAAAGTGGACAGGTGCAGAGCACTGAAATCTTGAAGGAAATGAGACTTGATTATACCATGGAAAAACACTATACTGCCAATATACAGGTTTTCTGTAGGTGCTGGTAGGTTATGAGACAGACCAGAATTTGAAAACCACGAAAAAAGTCTCCTGATGATAATAGTAGACAAAAAATGCATTCTGACTGGTTATGACAAATTGTGCAGAGTGAGAAATTATCTCCTTGAATCCATAAGAGGGAGTCTGTGAGCAAAAAATCCATCAGGAACACCAGGATTTATAACCAGTCAAAGCCTGTGCAGGGAACCACGACAGTGACTGAGACAACTCCAGGGCAAGGATGATGTCTGGTCACATCAGAGTGTGAGAAACATATTGTCTTGCAGCAGTGTGCAAATTTCTGCAGATAGGATACAAAACTCCTTGTGCTTATTTGAAACTAGGCAGGGGAATGAAGGCTAAAGTAAAATGATTATTTTCAAGGAGAGTAAAAGATAAATGGTATTCAACTGTTATAAATGGGATAAAAAAAAGGAGACTAACATATGAAATCAGGTAAAGTGAAAAGATTAGACCTTCCAATAGCAGGAGTGCAGATGCCTATGGAAGATAATGAAGCTGACTGCAGATCCAAGACCACCAGAAAACTGAAAGGGAAACCTACTGGTCAACCTGATAGAGTCTCCCTCATGAGAAAGGAGGGTAGGTTGACTATATGTACATCTGTATTACTAAGGTGAACCCCAACTTCCCTTTTAATTTTTTATCAGGATGCTTACCTTTCAGAGTATGTACGAGAAACTTCACCTGTATACTGTGGCCCACCACTGCTGTCAATGTGTGTGAACGCTAAATAAATAATTGCGTGGACTGAGGAGTGATTTTGACCTTGAGGAGGCAGTATGTTAGACTTGAATTAGATGTTCTGTTGACACTATGTTTCCAATCCATAGTTTTCTGGTTCTTGCATTGTGACGACAGAACTTTCCAAAGAGCAGTGCTTTAGTCTGAAATTGTTAAGATTTTTTATTTTTTTTTTTTTTTTAACCTTGAGAATAGAAATACTGTTATGTATCTTCTGCCCCAGGACAAAACATGGTGCTGACTGCTTTTACAAGCAAGAATTTCTGTGTTTTCCAAGGCTTCCAAATATTCATGTATTGTATGTATTACATATTGTATGTGTTACAAATATATGTTGGGCTAATGATGCAAGTCAACAGCAGATCTATGAATAGTGGGGACCATTCACAGATGGTTATGGCATAGGTATAAACACAGGAATTCTAGCAAACGCCAAAAGTATCTTTAAGTAGAAACTGTACTGTTAGTATGCTCAGTGATCTCAAAGCTACCAAAATAAAATACAAGGAAAATCAATACAATAAGAATAGAACAAAAAAGAAACAATGGCTGAGGGAAAAAAAAAAAAGAAAAGGTAAAATTCATCTAACTGAAGATAATGCAGTAACTGCAAATGCCCTGAAATTTCATGCGGCTGAGACAATGAGGAACACAGGACTCACTACAGCCTACATGTTTTTTTACCAGGTGCATAAGAAGCACAGAACATAAGCACTTCACCTGGCTACTGCTAGTATTAAAAAATTCTCTGACTTTGAGTGCTAGAGACACACACCCTCTCAAAGTATGTGAAAATCCATATGCCTTGCCATTTCTACTCAAAGGGAGAATTTTTTTCTTAGATATTAGGCAGTCACTGGTTAAAATAAAGAGCTATGCTACGGGTGAGAATATGCCTGTACCCCAGAAATTATAGCTGTAAATTTAGAATCGTCTTTTGGAGATGCATTTGAAATCTTGGTTTCTTCTTCCTGCCCCTAATCATTGCTTTAACACATTATAAAGTGTGTTAAACTCTTGTTTCCTCCAAGAAACAAACAAAACCGCAACCGAACCTTGAAGAACACACACACCCACCCAATGCTAAGTCCAGCACTTCTGAACAATGTGAAATGTAAGTAATGTAGATGTATGTAAGTGCATGTTCATGCTCTCAGACAGCCTTCTGGGTTGAGCAGTTCGTCAAATTAAGCCCTAGATCTCCATCCGATTTCAGGTTTGGATACACACTGTTCAGCTCTGGTGTCATCTGGGACAGTTCCTGGAGCTAAGCTCTGGACAAAAGGGGTTGGGAATGTAGAGACTTTCAGAGCTAGCTGAGGGAGAGTGAGGGCCTCGCTTTTCTTCAAGTTTCCCTGTAGATGACTTACCATCTTTATGGGATCTACCCTCTGAAGCAATTTCTTACTTTTCTTGTTTCTCCGGTGTTTCCAATGGTGCTCTGTAGGTGGCAGTGCAGAATAAACTTCTCTGGTACTTCAACCAACTAAGAAATTTGTGTTAGGAAAAATTTGGGTGCTTTGGTTATTGCAGTCACTGTATGTATGTATTTTTCTGAATGAATCAGGGATTCTTCTTTCCTTATCATCAATAGACATCTTAATGTGTACTTTTTTTTGATGTTTCACCTTCACAGAAAAATGGTTCCAGAACCCTGAATAAATTGAAACAACACCACATGCTGTTGCATAAAAGGAACAAAGCAGCTTACTCATTGATAGGGAAATGCACATCTGTTTATTTAAAGATGACGCTTTGAAAGTAAGTTAAGATAGATGGGCCTTAGTGGTGATGGAAAATCAGATTTTCACTTTGCTTCTGCATGTGGCTTGGCATGACTTCTCAGCTCATTTGATTCATGTTTTTACTCTCTCCAGTGAAAACTGATGTAAATTTCAGGACACCATGACCATTTTGCATTGGAAAATAAGTACTTTTTCATATCTGTCATTAACTATGAAGTCTTCTTAGCTAGAAGTGCACACAGTATTTCAAACATTGGCACATTTTATAATTCTGCAGTTTGTGGTTCTTTGGCAGGCAACTTCAACTTTCACTGAATTTCACTGAATTTCACTGAATTTTTAGAGTTGGAAGGGACCATAGAGATCATCTAGTCCAACTCCCCTGCTAAAGCAGGATTGCCTAGAGCATGTTAGGGCATGTTACTCAGGACTGCATCCAGGCGGGTCTTGAAAATCTCCAAAGAAAGGGATTCCACAACCTCCCTGGGCAGCCTGTTCCAGGGCTCTGTCACCCTCACTGTGAAGAAGATTTTTCTCATATTTGAGTGGAACCTCCTGTGTTCCAACTTGTGCCTGTTGCCCCTCGTCCTGTCACTGGCAACCACTGAAAAGAGTCTGGCTCCCTCCTCCTTCAACCCACCCTTTAGATACTTGTAAGCACTGATAAGGTCTCCCCTCAGCCTTCTCTTCTCCAGGCTAAAGAGGAAGGCAGGAATATGCATCTTGATTCCCAATGTTGTTAGCTTCTAGAGCAAGTTAGATTTACAAACTATGTCTAAAAGTCCCCTCCTACTCCCTCTTGAATAAGCGTCTATACTTTCCCACTCATTGAAAGCTAGCACTGTCCTGGTACCTGCAGACCTAACCATTAAGTCTTTGTTCCTTATTACGACACTCCAATATCAATGTCTTTCTATCATTTGTAGACTTACATTCTCTCATTGGAGATGAAAATTAGAACACAAATTTAGATTACTAGTTACACAGGACAAACAGGAGTACTGAATCTGCTTGTCAAAACTTACAATTTTAAGACTGTGATACAATTTTATGAAACAACAAAACAGGAATGATTTATCGTGAATCATTATTTTCCCTATAACCAAAAGGGCAACCCATAAGTGTGATTGTCAGGCTAACAGATAATGTCTCTCTGCAGGCAATGTAAAAGTTAGAACACCTACCTAAAGGTCCTGAAATTGCTGGGAAAAAGGCACATCTGCTTTACAGATACCAGCAGTGGGAAGCAGCCTGCGGCACCTGAAAGCACAATACACCAGCCTGGTCTGTGTTTCAGTATTGAGCTGCCTACAGCAGCTCTGTGGGATGCACCGGCTCTCAAGTCAACTTGCTCAAAGACCTTTTCCTGACACATACATACATCATTTATATTGCTGAACAGTGATTACTTCAAGTGGCAACTTTTTCATGGTACCTTTTTCTTGACTACAACTACCTATTATTATCATGGTGTTTATAAAAATGTTTTAATGTGTAAAGTTAATTGAAGGCCAACGACAAGAAATTGAGACAGTCCTATGAATAACTGCAACCGAAGACAGAAAGATAGGTGTTTCTTTGTACACTTGAATTGATACTGTACTAAGAGCTTTTACATTACTGTCCAGCCTCTTGGACTAGATAGGTCAGGCATGCAAAGCACACTGTAGATGCTATATTTACTTTTAAAGTATCTCTGTCACATGTCTATACATAGCTATTCCCATTCAGGGCAAGCAGCCTCAACAAATGCAATGCTCCATGAATTTGCCAAAGGACTTTATCTAAACCAGTAATACAAAAATTTACAAAAAAAACCAAAAGAATGCTTTATCTGTACCTGGAGTCTTCAAAACTATAGTAAGTTATTATATTTTCTCTATCTTTTAAACAGAAAATACTTCTATTACGTGTTTTATCTGAAATTAGGATTAAAAGCCTTTTATCTGTTTTCTTACAATAGCAACATAATTAAAACTTTAATGTTATATTTTAGCCTATGCTTTGTCTCAAGGCAGTATTTGTACTAAAATTCTAGTATGTTTTTCACAACATATAATAATTTTGAATAAAAGGAATCCAGATTTGGTTAGACCATGCAATGATGAGGAAAACAGACAAACAAATAATATCACCGGTTTATTAAATAATAATATTAAGCCATTGACTGGAAAACAAGCTTCCCAATCCTTCAAGCCTTTGGCATGCTGATTACTGGATTTTCTATATATGAAAACACTGCTTTTTTAGATATGGATAATTTGAAACATAATGAATGCATATTATGATTACTGTTACTCTCATGGTCTTTGTTTCCCACAGAAATGGGTATTCTTGCTCTACTTGCTCTACCATTGCTTGTCTTAGGGATCAGTGGAATTATTTATATTTACCAGTCAGTCAGGTGGCTATTGGCCAAGTCAGCTGTGCAAAACAAAGTGGTGGTAATCACGGATGCCATTTCTGGACTGGGCAAAGGTGAGTTGTCTCATTTCTTCTTAGTGTCAGAGAAAAGAAACAGCCAGAGAACCAACCTCTAAGTGATAAAATGTACATCCATTACCCTGTACATATTCATAACTGCCTGGATGGAGCAGAAGTTAAGAAATAAATTTTAAATCAAATCCTAAGAATTTTATGAATTTTTAGTCTCAGCCACAGGAGCTGCTGGAAAAATTTTTGAAACTGCAAAGCTTTGTATTTATTTAATTCAATAGAATAAGAGCTTTTGTAAGCACATTAAGAGTACTATTTTTAGCATGTTGCTACTCTGAGATCTTATTACATAGGTTGTCACTGCAGGGTAGCAGCAAATCAGAATAAACAGGTGTCACTTTGCTCTTTACACGTTCCTTTTCAGCTCTTAAAGACTTCAACATTTTCTGCTCCCTGTAAATAACAGTTCTCACCCCTCTGTCCCTGTTCATATCTCTGCCCCCTCTATCACCCACATTACTCCTCTTCCCTTAACACCCTCCTCCCAGTACCTCCAACTGGCCTGGCTATGTGTAATAATGGGTTCAGTGGACAGAAGGAAAGGGTATGTGATAGTTTAGCTATTTATATAAGCTGATTGTCTGTGTGGCCAGCCACTTAGTATATACTTTTCTTGGCTCATATTTCCTGCTGGATTAACGGTAATGGGTCATATATTGCTTATGCATAATTGTGCTCTTGGCATCACTTAAGGGGCAGATGCAAGTGCCTCATAAGGCAAATGTAGCTTGAGGCTACATTTTGGCATTTTCAATGAAGACTTACTGTATGTTGGAAACCTTGCGTGCCCAAACAGAAAATAGATGGGCAAAGAAAATGCTCTTGCAGAATTATTCCGTAGCAGAACAGAGCAGAGGCCTGCAACAAAAATGCACACTATTCTGGAAAGGAGTGCTTTTTATCAGAGTCTGTTAGGACAAGGTATGAAGTAATTCTGACCTTCACATGCCAACTGGCCTTTCCCTTTCCCTGACACAATTTAGTTTCAGTTGCAGATAACATTAGCATGCATTTTCTCTAATTGGTTATATTTCAGTATTTTTGCTTGGAGAGGCATGATTTAGAGTTATCCAGCTGAGACTGGGTATTGCATAGAATCATAGGATGCCTGGAGGTTTCTAGACAAAAGTCCTGCTTGAAGCAGGAGCACCACCTGTTGGGCGTGGCTTCAAGACAAATCTTGGAAACCTCCAAGGATCAAGAACATGTATTGAACATTTCTCAACATTTCTTCAGGTATCTTGCTCCAGCACTGCATGACCCTGGGGAAGACTTTCCTAAGTTCAGTTTCCTTATTAACCTTTCTTCACCCTTTTGTTTGTTTGTTTGTGACTACCTTCTGCCTGTCTCTTGAGGCTACAAAAGCAGTTGCATCATGTGTCATCCACACACACACCCCCTTTCTGACAGAGATGAAAAAGGAAGTAACTCAAAGCAATTTTATTTTATTGTCTTAAATATATCTACTTCCAGCATCCCATAGGGTGATTCCAAGAAGTTATTTGCAGGCTTAAATGGTTCCAAAAAATGCAGAATTTACTGTGCAGTCCACTCATGCACGTGTGATGGCCATTCACTTTAAAATATGAGCTGTCTGGCCAGCTGCTGCATATTTGAGCTCTTAGGCAGCAGCCAAATTCCTTTTCCCACATGCCAGAATTTCCAGACTAAAGATGACATTCATCCAAGTTGAAAATGAGAAACAAACCCCATGATGATTGAAGATGTTTGCATTGATTTATGGTTGTTATTTAAGCCTGATTCCTGTTTCTTCTCAGTGCTATAACTCAGAAAAGTCCAAGATAGTTGTAGAGGAGAACATTATTGTTTTCCCTTTTTCCTTTTTACTGCTGTTCACAAATTACTCCTTTATTGCTGTTCACACATTTTATTCACAAGGTTCCCCCAACTCTTATATTTATAGGAAAAATACTGGTGTAGTTGTCCTAGTACTGGCATATAAACTTTAAATCAAAAAATCTTTCTATGCTAGAAAAAATGAAAATGAAAGACATTCATAAAATTACTGTTGTAAATAATGAAAAAGATAAATAAAACTCTCCAGCTGCACAGGCATACAAAAGTACAAGACTGGATCCTGAAGTGCTTTCATATGGATATTAAGAGTCTAACATGGGATTTAAGAAATCTAAAATGGGCATACAAACAGAACTAGATTTGCCTGTGGGTATGGAAATCTGAAGAAAATGCTCTTTGGAGGACAGACAGGGTTGTAGCACTAGGGTTGTACTGTTGCCCATTCAACAAAGGCCAGAGAAGCTAGGACAAATTAAACAGGCTGGAAAGGCATAAGGCTAATTGTAAGACCGTATTACTGTTCTTCCCATGCTGAAAATGTAACTGTCATACAGATTGATTTAGGGACTAAATATGAGGGCTCCAAGGCTGAGAGCTTTTTGGAAGACCTAATCAGGGGGAAAAAAAAAAAGAAAAAAACAAACCAAAACCATGAAAGGAAGAATAACTCTTGATTTCCAGTCCTATGAGCTCACATAACCCACTGCCAACTAATTGCCTGGTTGCACAACGGACACATCATCAGGCTTCAGGGAATGTAGCTGAACAAGAAATAGTTCAAGCTGGTCCCTGATGCCTCTGCTGGCTACAAGGAAGGTAGATAAAGGTCTTGGGATGGACTGCATAGGGAGGGAAAGGTCTGTAGAAGAAAGTCCTCTCTCATTGCTGCTCCATCCGTGGGCTAGTGCATGGTAAATTTCTCTTTCTCAAAGTTGTAGACAACTTTCATGTTGCCAAGAGTTTCATGAAGGTAGCATACAGACCCAGTTTTACTATTTACTGGGGTTGCTTGGGGCATTATACCTTTACATTACATTTTAATTTATTACTCACTTATATTTTATTGCCATTTAGTGCTTTCTTTCTCATATATATTTATTCTTTCAAAATTAATGAATTTTAAAGCATAAATTCAATATCATTAGTAAAACTAGCATCCAATTTTAAACAAAATAAACAAAATCAAATTGTTATTATTATTTCTTTTGAACACATTTCTCTCCTAGAATGTTCTCGGGTGTTTCACACAGGAGGAGCAAGGCTTGTGTTGTGTGGCAGGACATGGGAAAATTTGGAAGCCTTGTATGATGCTTTAATTAGTGTGGCAGACCCCAGTATGGTAAGTATTTCCTCACTCTGCTTTGAAAATTCAAGACGTGAGGTAAACACCTTGTTTAGGTACACAAAGTGCTTTTAAACCCAGTATAACATGAAACATGATTCACTTTTACTGGTGATTTTGGTCATCCAGGTAACACACCCAACACAGTCCAAAGACAGAGACACCTCTGAAGGTCTTCAGAGTATGATACCAAAAGTATAGGTCAGAAATCCTGCTCTCATGTGCTAATTCAAGGCAATTACAGTAAAGCAACTGAATGGTCCTGCATTTTGAACAAGCCACCTAACTAGAAATTGTAGGCAGAGGAATTCACCTGTTAATTTGGGTGAAAGGGATCCAAAGTGCTTCATTTAATGACAGGTACTATCACCCATTTTTCACATAATTAGAGTGATCAAGGAGTAGGAGATGAGTGTAAAGACGGAATTAATTTTGAGTTTCTCCACTACGTTGGGAGAAGGCCCAGCTAGAAGGGTATGGGAGCATATGAATATATGCTTTCCTCTTTACCACTGACTGGGTCACCATGCAAATAGATATGCAAGGCTGCCACTTCTTTGGAAGGTGTTTCTTTGATGCTTATGGGAAAGTTTTCCTTCTGTGACCAACGGAAAGCTGGCTTATTTCAGGGCACAGGTGTTTCTGAAGGCACCCCTCAAATTCTACAGCCACTGTTCACCAGACCAACAAATATTTGCATTTGACTTTTTTTTTTTTTCTCTCTAGTGAGCTTGTCCTAGTTTGAGGTGGTGCAGAGCCAACATTCTGTTCAGTGAGAGAGCCTCTTGCTCTTACTTGCTGTAGCAATCAGGGTTAGATGACTTGGTTGTTTACCCTGTGCAGGGTTTGCACCTGTGGGGAGAAGTGGACAGGTCAGGTAACCCAAACTGACCAACAGGGTATTCCATCCCATCTGCTCTGCTCAGTATAAAAGGGATCAAAGAAGACAGCTTACCTCCTCTCCTTCAGCTCTTTTTCAATGGTTCTCTTTCTTCAATGACTGATGTTTGAGGACAACCTTGTCAGTTCATCTACCTTCAATCCCCATCAGGGAGTTCTGGAATCCAGTTCCCATTCGTTAACAGAGTCTAGTCTGGCACTTTTCCAGTGCCTGCTTGTAACACCTCGCTGGGAGCTTGATACTGTTTTGTATATAATTATATATATCTATTTCATTATTTCCTTCTTATTTTATTGTTAATATTTTATTAAAGTTCAGTTTTTCCTAAACTCGTAAATATTTTTATCTATCTTCTTCGCCTCCTGGGGAGAGGTGAGGGAGAGCATCTGTTATCTCGTCATTGGCCAGCTCGGCCCAAACCACAACAGAGCTTCGTTCATCTGCATAAATAACCGTAAAATACGGTGTCCTTGTTAGTCTGTGTGCACTCAACTAGGAAACAAATATTAAGTATGACTAAGGGCTCTCCATTATATTGTTGTAATAGTATAATAAGAGAAGATACTCAGAGTTCATTCCTCTGTTCTCTGAATACCCATTGCTGAACTACCTTCTTTCTAGAGTGGATTAAAAGAACAAATCGAAGTTTTTGTGAGAATGATAAAAGCATTTTCCTCAAATATCAAGGTACATTTATAAGACAAGTAAATAAAAATACAGTTTTATAATGCAAGTATCCTTGAAATAAGTCTTTTTTTGTTAGACATATGCACCAAAGCTCATACTTCTGGATATCTCAGACATAAACTGCATTCAAGATGTAGCTAAGGAAATCCTGAATTGCTATGGATGTGTGGATATACTGATCAACAATGCAAGTATGAAAGTGAAAGGAGCAGTCCAGAGCATTTCACTGGAACTTGATAAAAAGATAATGGATGCCAACTATTTTGGACCTATCACTTTAACCAAAGGTATTTTATTTTTTTTCCCTGTTTTGGTGTTGCCACTTACAGCTTGAGATCCAAGTTATTGGCATTGCACTCTTTCATTTGCACTTATTTTTGCCTTCACTATAATCAAAAGCAATTCTATGAAAATCAATGGACTGAATTTGAGGTGAAGATGATCTAAATCAGAGTGCTGAGGTTTGGAAATAGATTGGTCAAGAAATACATAAACAGGTATTTGAAAGAGACATTTTTCTAAACGTCTGCTTATTGTATTTTGCATAAGGTGACTCCTTTATTTACGTGCCTTTGTTACATAGACAATTGTTTTCAAAACCCTTGCAAGGCAAGGCAGACTGACAATGAAATGTGACAATACTGCACCCAAATCTACATGTAGAATCCAAGTGAACCCTAGCAGACATTCAATTTCCAGCTACTGACGTTTTGTGATACTTTTGATTGCAGTATTGAGACAACCTTCATTGTGCTATCTACACTTCAGCTGTCAGTTCTTTTCACTATATACATTGAACTCTTTTCCTTATGTGGCTCATTCTTTTATTTCTTATTTTTCAGCCATTCTTCCATTTCTTATTTTTCAGCCATTCTTCCCAACATGATCTCAAGAAGAACTGGCCAAATTGTTCTAATTAATAGTATCCAAGGAAAAATAGGAATGCCATTTCGTGCAGCTTGTAAGTTACACAGAGCAAAAATGTACATTCTAATATGTAAATTGTGATTATTCCATGACACTAATAAGAGGTTATTGAAAGTGCTAATTAGTAAACTATTAGTACAGTATTTGGCTGAAAAACTTTCAAAGAAATGGAACTCAAGAAGAAGTAATTAAAATACTATCTTTGAAGTATAACTACTGCCTAAGGTACTTGAGGACAAAAGGACATAAAATGTGATAGCAAGGGTTTTTTATGATCTTGGGAGACACTCAGGAAGCAGCATATTTGTAGTTCTAATATCTGTACCATACATATTAGTAGAAAGCATAATGAATAGTGAAGTAGCATATAAACATAACATACTGGTAGATAGTAGCAACTGCTTTGTAAAGGCATACTCATGCACTTAATGGATTTATGTGTGGAAGTTTAAAAGGAAACGTAATAATTGTATTCTGCTTGGCTTTCCAGAAAATTTTCAAGAAGGTCTTTCATCCAAAGCTCTTAATAAAATGTAGGACTTAGCTGTCCTGAATTGTAATGAAAGGTCTCTACATTAATAAAATGCATAGTTAGTCAACAGAAAATATCAGATAGATGTACATAGGCATTTTAAATTGTGACAGGAGGTCAGAGTGGATGAAAAGCTCTGAATTAAAAGGTCTGCAAGACTTCAGGATTGTGACTTATAGTTCCATGAAAGCAAAATACAGAGACAGAAACTGCAAGGAAAGCAGTAGAGGGGAAAAAAAAATTAAAATGAAGCTGTCTTTATGTCTTTGTGTAAATCTATGCAGTGCCCATGTCTTGAATACTGTCTGCAATTCTCACACCCCACCTCCATCTCAAAAGAAGAATAAGAACTACAAAAAAGGTTCAGAAAAGAAATGACACATTGATTTGACATCTGGAATTGTTTCCTTCTAGGAAACAGCCAATAGTGTCAAGATACATTCTGTATGTATAGATCATGAGTAGCAGAAGCGCTAACATAGATAGTTTCCAATGCCTTTACCGAAATGAAGCTGCCAGAAGACTGAATTCCAAAACAAATGAATGGAGAAGCTTCTTTCCATTCCCGTAGCCCACCTGCCTCTTTTAGATTATATTATGCACAGCTTGATTTTCACTGTAAATTGAGTCAAATAGAAGGTGATCGAGTACTTTGCAGGTCTGCTGCACTTAAAACATAGTTCTGGTTTTTGGTCAAATTTCACAAACTGTCATCCTTCTTTAATACCATTCTCAATTAAAAAAAAAAAAACAAAAAACAACAAAAAACCAAAACACTAAGAGCAGTTAAAAAAAAATCTTAACATTCAGTTACTTTAAAGTTAACTTCAATATTAAAAGCATCTTGGATTGTTGTTGCAGGGCAAAGGCCCAGTTAGTTTACAAACCACTAGTACTCCTACATTTCAGAAATGAACATGTATTTCACTGCATTTTACTGATGTGTCTCAAACTGCAGCAACAGATGGCATGGAGACTCGTGTCAGGGACAGCTGTCCATCCACCAAAGATATTTTTAAACTGTAGACATAATAGATGTATTATTCCTTAACCCAGGACTTAATATTTCTGATTGGGAAATCCAGACACGTGCTCTTTCACATGTGCAGGGAGACTGACTGCATACCTCATGCATAATTGTCTTGTATAAATAAATTTATTTTGTTTGTTTTAAATACATCATGTGATAATTTCACTAGGTGAAATAATTCACTGTTCTTTTGCCTGTTCCATACTCAGTTTTCTAAACATTCATGTTTTATGGAGCTCTATCATACATCTATATCCATGCATTCATACATCCAAACATGCATATATGGGTTTTTTTCTTTCTTTCAGATGCTGCTTCTAAGCATGCTGCTGTAGGCTTTTTTGATTGTCTTAGAGCTGAGATGGAAGAATTTGATATTTCTGTCAGCACTGTGAATCCAACTTTCATCTGTTCATACCATCGCCAACAGGCACCTGGCAACTGGGAGGCATCTATTTGGAAATGTAAGGTTTGATGCATCAAGAGAGACACATATAGCAGTATAGAGGCTTTTCCCAGTGAGAAGAAAGGAAAAGGATGGAAATGAGAAGAAGAATGAAAGAATGAACAGGTCAGGGGAGCAAAAGATAGATTGGAGAGATCAGATGAGCCTGGTGAAAAGAGAAGAAACATGGAAAAAGACACCATTATATGAGAAAATAAATACACCGGGGAATGGGGAATGGAGGTAGAGCAGAGCATGAAAGGTCCCAAGGGAGAGTTCCACTGCACTCCAGTTGCTCCTTCTCTTAGAGACTGTGAGGATTTTACTTCAAAACTGTAAAAAGGTCTTAGGGCCATACTGATTAGGAGAAGGGAAAGGGTAAGGGATTGAAAGTGTGTAAGACCTTAACTAATTTGACTGATGCAGTAGCTGTGTATTTTTTCACCATCCTTCCCTCAAATGTGTCTGATTGTCTATCTGGCTGTCTGTGTGTAGCTCTCACTCCTCTCTGTTTGACTTACAGTCTTTTTCAGAAAGGTGTCATATGGTGTGCACCCAGTGGAGGTGGCAGAGGAAGTCTTGCGCACAGTGAGCAGTAAGAAGCAGGAGGTACTTATGGCCAACCCTATCCCCAGAGCAGCAGTTTACATTCGCACCTTCTTCCCGGAGTTGTTTTTTGCCATTGTGGCCTCAGGAATTAGGGAAAAGCTGAAGACAGAAGAGGAAAACTGATTTTGTAAGGTTCTTTTCCCTGCTTTTGGCCTGAAAAACAGTTTGTTTCAAATGTTAATGATTTCTGCTTCTCGCTACGGGCAGAATAGAGCAGGAGGCTTTATTAAACATGAACCATCCAGTGTCTCACTTAGTGTTTTGTTACCTTTGACATACATTTGTCTGTAGGACTTTGACTCTTCTGGATTTAGTGAATATGAAAATATGTCAATGTTTGCATTACAACAGTATGAAAAAAAACTCCACTAGGAACTCTGTTGCTGTTACATGAGAGTGATTCCCAATCTAAATAGGTAGATCAAAGTTTGGGGACTTGCAGCAACTTATCAGAATAATCTGACACTGCTAGGACTGATGGGAACTTAAAGGAATAAAGGGATGGGGAAGAAAGGAGATGTGGGAAACAGAGGAGTAAAAATGGGGTTAGAGCTTGGATAGCAGTGTTGCTCAGATTTGCTTTTGGGAAGTACTTCAGGATATCATAGAATCATAGAATAGTTAGAGTTGGAAGGGACCTTAAAGATCATCTAGTTCCAACCAGGGCAGGGACAACTCCCACTAGACCAGGTTGCACAAAGTCCCATCCAGACTGGCCTTGAACGCCTCCAGGGATGGGGAAGCCACAGCTTCTCTGGGCAACCTGGGCCAGTGTCTCACCACCCTCATAGTGAAAAATTTCTTCCTGATATCTAATCTACATCTACTCTCTTCCAGTTTGAAGCCATGGCCCCTTGTCCTATCACTATGTGCCCTTGTAAAAATTTCCTCTCCAGCTTTCCTGTAGGCACCCTTCAGATACTGAAAAGCCACAATAAGATCTCTCTGGAGCCTTCTCTTCTCTGGGCAGAACAACCTAAACTCTTTCAGTCTGACCTAATAGGAGAGGTGCTCCAGCCCTTTGATCATCATTGTGGCCTCCTTTGGACTTGCTCCAACACATCTATGTCCTTCTTATGTTGGGACAAAGATATGTTGGGATATGTCTGGATTCACAGTCAGGCATAGAGACACTTCCTGTGGTTTTGACTTCTTTTCTTCTTTTGCATGTCTTATGCAAATTCCTGGGTTTGAGATGTTTTTCTGACTGGTACTAACCATTGAGTTCCCTTGTTCACTCTGCTACCTGTGGTAATTAATTATCATGTTCAACATGACCTTGGCCATTACTCACGTCAGTTGTATAAATTCCACATATTACCAAAATTCTTTCACTTCTAGTCATTCTAGCCTTCTCTTCCCTATCACATTTTCCTGGTTCATGCTGAGGATTCACCCTGTTTTTATCTCATCCTGTGAGTTGAACCAGAATATATATTAAGTTAATGCAAGGGTGTCCTAAGTCTTCAGTTTTACATCTAAGAGCTTAAATTCTGTCTCCCAAACCCTTCTCTGGCCTTTCTTGTGACATCAGCACTCATAGACATCATGACCACATGCTTTTTCCAGACACTGTTAAAATGCCTTGTTTGTAGAATACTTACAGAGGACATACCTACTCAGAAAGCAGGCAACCAAACTGCTCTTACTGATACAAGAAATCCCATTGCTATACAACTTTCAACACCAGCCGTACTTATCTACCTCTTTCTATCAGTAAGAGTCATGGAAAGAATTCTCAGTGCAAGGAAACACATGGTTATCATCTTGCATGGGCATTGACTTTTTCTTGTATCTCCAATTCAATTGCTCTGTCTTCAGGAGCCGTACATGCATCTACCTTGCTGAGAGAAGTAGTTCACAATTAGTAAGAAGTAGTCAGTTCCTGCATTACGTGCTGGAGCTCCATCTATTTTCTGTTGTAGCAGTGGGGTTTTATTGCTGTTTGAATGGCTATACCTCAACTGTGAAACCAAGCATCCACTTTGTCCACAATTTTCTTACTCCTTACCAGAACTCTACTCCCTCAAACAAATGGACTTTTGCTGTGGTCTCAGTTATACTTGTGTCTGTACCTCAGCAAAAGCCAAGTCCTTCACAGTTCCACAAAAACAAGATATGGAATAACGGGGTGATTTCATCAGAAAAGAGTCAGAGAATCATAGAACATCACAGCTAAACATGAATCAACATTGTCTTGCTTTGTTGTAAAAACAAATGGATTGCATGTTAAAATAAGCTGAATAATCCTTGTGCTCCATTTTGCAGTTTGTAATATCATCAGAAATTCTTCATTGATTTTGAATATATTACTTTTTAAATGTAGAACAGTTCAAGAAACCACAGTGAAAAGCAGTGATAGTGACAAAGGTAAAGTAACACCTGTGATCTCTTAAGAAGTTTTAAAAGAACAGATGTATTTTAATCTAGAAATAGGAAAAAAAAGGTAAATCTAAACAATTTTCAAGTACTTAAAATGTACTGCCAAGAGGATAGAACTAAACTTCTCTCCATTTCTGCTGTGTTAGAACAATGTGCTAAAATTACTGCAAAGGAGATTTACAGGGAAAGAATTTTCTGCTAAGAATAGTTAAGCACAAAGGATAAATTGCCACAGGAATTTTAGAATGCCTGTCTTTGGAAGCTTTAAAGAAGAGATTAATGAAACATCTGTAAAAAAGCAATGTAGCTTTAGTTTATCCTGCCCAGAAGAAAAGAAGGATTAGGTGACCTTTTAAATGGGTCACACTTTCTATAATTCTGTGGCTTTTTCTCATATTGAGAATAAGATTTCTCTGCTGGTATGTATGAAGTAATATGTTTTCTTCCAGGGAAAACTATTATTTAATCTGAAGTTTTCTATTTCATTTGTCCATCTTTGCCTCACTGTCTAAATACTTGTAGATATATGTTGGATATAAAAAATATTATGACAATAAAAAGAAATATTATGAGATGAGTTCATTAAAAGATCTTTTTGATCTTTTAGTCTATGTAGATTCTATGTAGCCATATTTTAATCTATGTAGATTCCTTACTAATACTAACTTTTGTATGTGAGGACAAAACTAGGCCACAGATTTAGTCATAGGAAAAAGATACTCAGCTACAGCTCCTTTAATTTTTTTAAGCTTCTCACATGCCTAAAGGGTACATACATTTCTTTTAATGTGAGCTGCAGCTGCACTGTTTTAAATTTACATTTTTTGTGCTGAAGTCAACTATTTCTTGGTGTTGGCCAAGAAATTTGGCATTGCTGGACACAAGGGACCTTGGACTAAGGAAGAGTAAAATACTAAGACTGGGAAGTCATGGAATCATAGAATCGTCTAGTTTGGAAGGGACCTTTAAGATCATCTAGTCCAACCATCAACCTAAGTCTGATAAAAATCCAAAAGAAAACCATACAACTCCCTCCCCTCCTCCCTTCCCCCCAACACACACATTACTAAACTATGTCTCTAACCACTATGTCAACCCTCTTTTGAAAACCTCCAGGGATGGTGCCTCAACCCCTTCCCTGGGCACCCCCTTCCAATACTTAATAACCTTTTCAGTTTAAATTTTTTTCTAATTATCTGATCTGAACCTCCCCTGGTGCAGCTTGAGGCCATTTCCTCTTGTGCCATCACCTGTGACTTGGGAGAAGAGACCAATCCCTGCTTCTCTAAACCTCCTTTCAGGTAGCTGTAGAGAGCAATAAGGTCTTCCCTCATCCTCCTTTTCTGTAGGCTAAACAATCCCAGCTCTCTCAGTCTTTCCTCATAAGACTCTCCAGACCCCTCACCAGCTTTGTTGCCCTTCTCTGGATCCACTCTAGCACCTCAATGTCTTTTTTGTAGTGCCAAGTACAGGGCATCTACAGGATCATCTCCTGAGTGCTACTCACCACATTTCCTGATGCAGGCCAGGATGCTCTTGGCCTTCTTGGCCACCTGGGCACACTGCTGGCTCATATTCAGCCAACAGTTAACCAATACCCCTAGGTCCCTCTCTACCAGGCAGCTCTCCAGCCACTCTTCCCCAAGCCTGTAGCACTGCATGGGGTTGGTGTGATCCAAGTGCAGGACTGAGCACTTCGCCTTGTTAAACCTCATCCCATTGGCCTCAGCTCATCAATCCAGCCTGTCCAGATGCCTCTGCAACGTCTTTCTCAGAAAGTCTTAGAAGTGAGGAGAGTCTTGTCTAATTTTAGACATCTTTCCTAGATATAGCCTACCCAAAGCTAACCTTCCAGATTCTCTCCTTAAGCAGTGGAAAGAAACAAGAGCCTGTAACCTGTGATTTATCTAACACAGCTTAGGACAGCATGAATTGCATCCTAGAAGAGCCTATTTCTCTCTTTAACTTTCACTGGACTCTAGGCTACCAGCACAACCGTAGATCCATGTATGTGTGCCACAGGCATCTGAAGTTTACTGAGATGCCACTTTCATCAAGATTGATTGGGTCAAATGAACTGTAATAAAAATGCCACAGTATTTGATGAGCTTCCTTTTTTTCCCCCTCTTTTTTTCCCCCCTGCTTTCAAATAATGTGGTTTTCCAGGACTTAACCCAGAATTGAGTCTGTAGACTCCCAGTCTACAAAGTAGGAGTCAAAAATTAAAATAAGGGCCAGAATGTGAAATCATGGGTTGCAAACAGGGATAAGAAGTCTTGCATTTCATCAGAAGAATTGGTTTACCAGATATCCAGCAGAAGATATACAGCTTCTTGAATGGCTAGCATATGAGAAAACCAGACCATCTGAGATTTAGGAATTGATCAACATGGGGGTCCTATTGCACAATTATTTAAAAGCTCTTGTCTGTGTACAGCACTTTGTACAAGTGCAGACAAGCTTGAGGAAATGATCCTGAGGAAAAAGCATATGGTAAAGACTACCAGTCTATGTTTAGAAACTGCTGGCTAAGAAAAATAATTGAATCGCTTAAATTAGATCTTTACAAGATCTTATAGGCACTGACGAAGTATGTTCCTGGATGAGGAGGAAATTAGTGAGTGACACCCAGGAACAACATGAGATGGGTAAAAATCTATTGTAAAGAGACCACAGGTATTATAAAGGAAGAAAATCAGAATGTCAGATGGAATCAGAAATAATTCATTTGTCAGTGAAGATGGTAGAAACATCTCTATCACAAAGAAATGTGTGAAACAAGTCAAAATAATCAAGATTTTGTGTTCTAGTCAAGGGATAGAGACTTCTACTAGAGTGGATACCAAACTCTCTAGTAACTGCTTTTTTCATCTGCAGAACTGAAGGTAGCAGTTTCAGAACACTGGGTATGCTATCATGAATAAAGACAGACTTTTCCAAAGATGAAAGGGGAATTCTTATTGCTGTCTCCAGCTACCTAGTGGGATGGTGTAGAGAAGATGGAGCCAGACTCTTCCCAGGTATGCATAGTGGAAGAAAAAAAGGTAATGGGCATAAATCAGAACACATGAAATTCTGATTGGATATTAAGAACTATTTTTTTCCCACAGTTACAGTAATCAAGTGTTGGGACAGGTTGGCAGTGAGGTCAGAAATTCTCACTTCTTGAATATATTCAAAACTCAACTGCTTAAGACTCTAAAAAACATCTTCTACTTGGTCTGGCTTTGAGAGGGAAGGTTAGACAAAAACGTCCAGAGGAACCTTCTAACTTAAATTATTCTATAATTCTGTGTGAGTCTATAGGTATATGTGAATTTTGCAGTTGGTCTCCAGCCAAGATAATTTAGTTATTCCCCCAGCTGGAGAGTGTAATTTTGTCAGTTTTCCCACTGGATGGGAAAATGTAGATAAATACCAAATGCTGAAAATGCTGAAAATTAATGAAATTGGAGACAAGTTAGGCAGAATAAAACATATAATTAAACTCTGCTAAAAATACCAGGAGATTATTTTGTGTTTGAATACCTGCCTGACATCTTTTAATGAGTCCCACAGTGCTCTATGCAGCAGGGTGTCAGCTGGCAGGACACAGTCTACCCCAGTCACTATTCAGGAATGCCACTTTACATTGTTTCTTTATTTGTCTGTTTGTAAGGCGTTCATGAGTGTTTAGAAGTTAAGGTTATGTTAAATGCTGAATTAATAAGGAGAATACTATAGCAATTGCTCTTTCTAAAGCTCATGTGAATGAAGTGACAGTGCAGAATGACCATAAATTAATCAATTATAAAGCCAGTGGACTGCATATAACATTTTATCTTCACAGGATATGAAAAGACTGAAGAAATTATGAAGCTAATTTTGAATTGTACACAGTCATATACGAACAGTAGATTGTAGAAAAATATAGGATAATGAAAAGGAATTCCTGCTATTAGGCTGAGGAGAAAAACTTGGACCTTGAAAATAGAAGTTCATTTAGTATATGAAGTATACAGCAAGAAAGTACACAGCAGTAATAAAGAGAACAAAATAAAACAAACAAACAAACAAAAAAAGAGGTTCCACGTGTTCCAGAATATGAGATTCAATTTTGGGCAAACAACAGGGAAAGGATTGTAGGATAGGTCAAGACCTCAGGAGGTCTTTGGTCCACCCTTTTATAATTTATGAGGTAAGACTAGGTTGTTCAGGTCTTTACCTAGTCAGGTCTTGAAAATGTCCACATAGGAAGACTGCGCAACCTCTTCTGGGCAGCCTGTTTCACTGCTTGATAGTCCTCATGATGACAAAGTTTCTTGTAATATCCAGTACAAGTGTCTCTTATCTGAACCTGTGCCCAGTGCCTCTTATTTTTCTGCAATGCACAAGTGTGAAAAGCCTGGCTCCATGCAATAAATAACTTTCCTGTAGGATCTGGAATGTACTAGATGTATCTAGGATTTAGGAGTCTACTAGATCTAGATATTGAAAGGCTTCAGGTCCCTCTGAAGTCTCATCTGCAGGCAGAAAAAGCCTCATCCCTTTCTCACATCACATGTGCTCCAGCCCCAGGTCCTTCTCCACAGAGTTAATATTCAGCAATCACAGCAGCCCAATTGTACAACCATATCTGTTATTCCAATTATATTGCAGATCGCCAACTGCAATTGGAGATCTAGTTCCTCCCACTTGTTTCCCAGGCTGTTTGCATTTCTGTACACACACTTTAGGTGGGTTTTCCTTGATCCTGTTTTATCATCCCTGAGGTACCATTTTTTCATTGCACCTTTTGCTTTCCATCACTGTTTACTTCTACCTCATGACAAAAATCTCCCTCCTCGATTATTACTAGTTTAAAGTATTTCTCAACAAGTTGGCCAGCCTAATTACAAATATGCTTTTGTGCAGCTTTGCCAAGTAGACCCTGTTTCTTCTCATGAGTTCCTCATCCTCTGACAGACCTACGATTGTCAAAGCCATGTGACCAGGATAGGTTGTGCACAATCAAGTGTTGACCCACAAGACCCATGCCCTACTCCCAAGCCTTGTCCTTGCAGGATCAATGAGAACACCATCTGGACCCTCATGTCTTACACCTTCAACCCCCAGCGTCATATAGTCACTCTTGACATGCTCAGGGTCTCCCAGATAGTATCACTGGAGAACACATGGATAATCAGCATGGAATCATAGTCTGAGGGCTGGACAGGCTTCAGCAGTCCCCCTGAAAGACCTCAGATCTAAGCCCACAACAAGAGCAAATATCCCCTGGATAGCACGTCAGGTCACCAGATAGTGGGCTCCAGCCCCTGAAGGACACAGTGTCCCACTACTGTCACTTGCCATGTGACAGTAGTTTGCCTGATTGATGCATGCTTCAGGCTCAGCTGTCTCTGAATGCTCCCCAGACAGACCTTGCTGCCTCTTGCCTGTTGCCAGAGACCAAAACTATTCCACAGTTGCAGATCTGCCAGTGGAGAAAGAGTTGTTCTCCTCTTGCCAGAAGTCCCAACATCCAGTGTTCCTGGTCCTAGGGGTCTCTAGTGAGCACAGTCTCTGGCTGCTCTTTCTTCTGTGCATTATAGGGGTTCAGGCTATCATCTTTGCAGTGCCTCTGTGAAGATCTTGTCAATCTCTTTTTCATTATCCCTTGTGCTGTGCAACCTTCTCACCTCCTACCACAGCTCCTTAACTGCAATAGAGTTTCTCAGTCACAGCATACCTTCTACAGGAAAGGATGCTGCCTTCTCCTGCTCCAGCTTGAGCAACTGGCCCCAGGCAATCCCGGTAGCCCCAGACCCAGACAGTTGTATCCTTTCTTGGGAGTCCAGCATGGGCCAAGACCTCTGCTGTGCCTCGTGATGGTTGCTCCAGTTGGTGGTAGGGCCAATGCTCGCTGACAGGTCACCACTGTCACCCACCACCTCACTTCTGATGAGACTGGCTTATGTGTTGATTTGTTATCTCACCTTATTGTCTCTCAATTTTCCTCTCTTGCCACTACTGGCCCATGGTTTCCTTCAGAGCTAATTGTTTTTAATTGTGCTAATCTATTATAAGCTCCACCTTATCACTAGCCATAAACTGACCTACTACGGATCCTGCTGGCTTAACAAGTTCAGCCTATATTTATGTTAGAATTGTTTTGCCTGAAAAAAAATTTTTAGTGATTTTTCTAAAGCCCACAGCTTCTCGGTATACTGTGTAAGGCCTCTGCCACCCAGTGTTCACAAGTATATTTCCTAGTGGGCTCATTAGCAGGGGGATTCATACAACAATGAAGAAAAACTGTTGTCCAACAGAGTAGGCACACATTTCTCAGTTCCGTGGGGAAGCTCCACATTGAACCTCAGAGTGGAGCAGCTGCGTACTCCTGATCTATGAAGATCATTTTCTAGTTTCCCATCTTTAACATGATGGGAAGATCATTCTTCATGCAGAATAATCACAAATCAAATTTTTGATTCTTTATGACACTGTTGTCAGATATATACCTACAGAATTTCATAGGTGAGTTGTGTGCTGTCTACAACCACATATCTTCCATATTCCTGTTTGCCTTCCTAGCCTTTTTAAATGAGCAGTATTTACACTGAAAATGTCTTCCCTCTATTAGCCTTTCTTTCAAAAGAAATCCTACCACTAGTCATATGGTTAAACTCTTGAAGCATAAGCTGTAATACACACATTTTCCCACAGACATTGTACCCTTATTAGAAAACGAATCATTCAAGCCATGCACCACATGCGGGCTGCCTTATTTGCTGCTCTGCTCTTTTTGCATTTTGGTTTTGGGATGGGATTTTTACAGTCTTTTCAATAAAGAATTAGGGTGGAAATCCATAATACTATGAAATTCTAACTCACATACTTTATATTAGCATTACAGACTGCTTAAAAATCAGAGCAGTGGAGGACCTGTGTTACTGTCTTTTTCTGAACTGAGACACCCGAATCTACTTTTCCAATACTAAACTTCCTTAAAACATCCATGGAAATGTCATTTCTTTATTAAGAAAATTAACAAATGCTACACAAATATATATTTTTATTAATTAATACAGTTCCATTCTGATCTAGTATTATGATTTACAGGATGTCTTGAGGTATGGTTCAAATTTACAGAACTGAAATAGTTGCCAGGTGACACAAGCCTTTTATTGGGTGTGCAGGGTCCTCTGGACAGTTGTGAAAAGAGTTGACATACACATTGCAAGCTTTCTCTGGAGCTGTATGATCAGGAAACTTGTATTTAGTCTTTAAGTTCCTTTCCAGCATTTTTCTCTTGTGCTTGAATTCCAAAATAGTTTTTGTATATTTGTTAATAGTGGTGACAGCTGCAGCCATACAGCATGCGAAGGAAGCCCATGCGAGGCTATAAACAAAAAGGTTTATCAGAAATTAGCAGAACATTTTCTTATCCACATCCTTCAATTTTATTTTTGAAAATACTGCATACATGTGATTGTATTGGTGCATATTAGGGAGAGAGAAGCATGGTGGGGGAGGAATAGATTCTTGGTTAATGACTATCCACATACCTGGCTTATGTAGTCGACCTCTACATATTGGTTATAATATTGACATTTAGCATTTCTGCTTAATGAATGAGCTTAATATCAGAAAGAGGAACTATAAAAAATGAAGATGGATAAAAAATTAAAAGGTGCAGTTTTTGAGCCTACAGATCTGACAGGTGACACTGAGAAAAATGTGTGTCAGTTTTCCGAAGGGATTAAAAATAAAAGGGTTAAACAGCTGACTAAAGCAGGCTTAGAACACCGAAATGCATTCCTGAGAAAATACAGGTCATGACTAAACAGAGAGAAAAGAATACAAACTCTGAAATGTTGAAAGTACAACCATAAAATGGAACTAAAAAATGATGTTGTGGTACAATTTGCTAAAAATGTGTGAAACATCCAGACTACTTGAATGGGAATGGATGCTGGAAGTGTATAAGTAGCACGTAAAAATATGGCCACAATGTAATGAATTGAAGTTCACAATGGAGGAAGTTACTCATCAGAGCTTTTCTTAACATGACAAGGTCATGGTTGTCTAACAAAACAGGTACTTTGGTGGAGAAATCAGTTTAAGAAACTCCTGCTTATCTTTCCTCTCCCTCAGAGCTGTTTGTTCCCACATCCTTGCTGTAGTTCAACAAAGTCATTTAGGTTTTTAAATAGCTCCTTCTTTTTTTTTTTTTCCCTCATTGTTTTTGGCCAGGATCGGTTTTCAAGGTCATCAGGCAAGCAGTTGTATTGAAAGAATTTGAGGGTGGTTGAGTACAGCACGTATATGTGAAGGGCTCCTAGAAGCAACGAGGAGCAGTTTAAACTATCTTTGCTCCTAAAGTCAGTCAAACTACACCCTGACTAACTCTGAAATGTGGGAAGCCACAGAGGAGCTTTTAGAACAAAGAGATAGCAAGAATAGGGGAAAATCAACAGAAGAAGACAGATTTACCTCCCCAGGAGAATGGAGCAAGAATAGGACAGCAGGCCTACCTATGGTGGTATGTAACCCATGGATTAAGCCAACCATGGTAGAGAAGGAGTGATAGGTCTGCAGTAGTCCTGATTCACATAGAAGGCAATTTTGGCTGAATAACTGAAGCACAGTAGCATTGATTCATTCATATTCATAGATGAATTGATAGAACTGATATTATGAAGCACAGCTTTTGTTGAAGGTTCTTTTCCTAATCCATCTGTTGAACCCTTTGAAGGACTCAATGACATAAGACAAACTGATTTCAAGAAACTTTCTATAAAAGCCTCTTAGCAAGAACTGAAAGAAATTTATCTCTTATGAGCAGATTCTCTTGTAGACCAATACTATACTAAAAGAGAAAAAAACAAAGGACAGAAATAAATTAACTTCGTCAACAATGCAAGGATATCAGTGTGATTCTTCAAAGTTTTTGACAAAAATTTTGCTTTTCCATGCAAAATTTGGAAAAAATTGGGAGCTTCCCACATGACTGGAGAGAACTGATGAAGTTCAGCCCCTACCCTCTGTTATTCAGCCCCCACCCTCTGGCATCAAAACTAAAAACAAATATTAAACTTTAGCAGGTACAAACAACCAGGAGTAGACTAAAGTCTGCCAGGTGGACCTGCACTGGCAGCACAGAGTAGACACAGAAAAAAACCAAGGATGAGTGCTAGTAGAGGGCGACTCCCTGTTAAAGGGCACTGAGGCACCCATCTACTGCCATAACAGGGAGTCACCTGAGGTATGCTGCCTCCTGGGAGCTAAGGTTCGAGATGTTGCTGACATGGTGCCACAACTTGTCAAGAACACAGTCTCTTACCCACTGTTACTCTTTCATGTGGGCATGAATGAGACTGCAAGCCAGAACCTGGTCACAATTAAGGAAGGTCATAAAGCCCTGGGAGTACAAGTGAAAAAAATTGGTACCCAAGTTATCTTCTCCTCCATTTTACCAGCCAGAGGAAAGGGAACAGCCAGAAAAGGGCTGATAATGCACACCAACTCCTGGCTATGCGGCTGGTGCTATCATGAGGGTTTTGGTTTTTATGACAATGGGACATTTTTTTATGATTATGGCCTGTTAGAGAGGGAGGGGATCCACCTGTCTAGAATGGGCAAGGGAATATTTGGCACCAGGCTGGCCAACTTGTTGAAGCAGGCTTTAAACTGAAGGACTTGAGGGGTGGGGTCCAGGGTGACAATGCTCAAGCAAACTGGGAAATAAGCCAGGCTAACCACAGCAGTGACAAATGTTCCTTAGCCGACTCCCAAGACAAGATCCAGAAGGCCAACCACCTCAAGGGTGTGGATGGCTGTGGTAGAACTTCTTGCTCCACCCTCACTTTCAGCTGCCTCTCTGAAATGCCTGTACACCAATAGGCATTGTACAGTATGGGGAATAAACAGGAAGAAGTAGAGATCTGTGTGCAATCACAGGGCCATGCTCTCACTGCAATTACAGAGACATGGTGGGATAGCTCACATGATTGGAATGCTGCCATGGATAGCCACATCCTTTTTAGGAAAGACAGGCCAGCGGGGCATGGTAGTAGAGATGTTCTCAATGTGACAGAGCAACTGGAATGTGTTGAGGGCTTATGGGTAAGAATTAAGGAGCAGGCTAATATGGGAGATACTGTTGTGGGTGTTTACCTCAGACCACCCGATCAGGAAGAGGAAGTCAATGAGGCCCTCTACAGAGAGCTGGATATATCCTCACAGACACAGGCCCTGGTTCTCATGGGGGACTTCAGCTACCCTGATATTTGCTGGAAAGATAACACAGCCAGGCATGCACAGTAACGGAGATTTCTGCAGAGCACTGATGATAACTTCTTGACATAGGTGGTGGATGAACCAAGGAGGAGAGGTGCTCTGGTGGATCTTGTACTAACAAACTAAGAAGGTCTGGTTGGGGATGTGAAGGTTATAGAATCATAGAATGGTTAGAGTTGGAAAGGACCTTAAAGATCACCAAGTTTCAATCACCCTGCCATGGGGAGGGACACCTCCCACTACACCAGGTTGCTCAAAGCCCCATCCAACCTGGTTTTGAAAACTTCCAGTGATGGGGCATCCACAACTTCTCTGGGCAACCTGTTCTGGTGCTTCCCAGTGAAAAATTTATTCCTAATATCTGATGTATATCTCCTCTCTTTTCAGTCTCTATCTCTCTTTCTCACTGCTGAATGAGGTGGGTCCCCTAGTCATGGAGGTTGTAGAGAAGGCAGAGTTACTGAATGCCACCTTTGCTTCAGTCTTTACTGCTAAGGCCGTTTCTCAAGAACCCCAGACCCTCCTCCCTACCTCTAGTAGTAGAGAGAGCCTGCAGTAAGGAAGACTGTGCCTTGATTGTGGAGGATCAGGTTAGAGATCACTTAAGAAACTTAAGGTCCTGCACCTCAGGAGGAATAACCCCACACACCAGTACAGGTTGGGGGTTGATCTGCTGAAAAGCAGCTCTGCAAAGAGAGACCTTGGAGTCCTGGTGGACAACTTGATCATGAGCCCGCAATGTGCCCTTGTGGCTAAGAAGACCAATGGCATCCTGGGGTTCATCAAGAAGAACATGGCCAGCAGGTCGAAGGAGGTTATCCTCCCCCTCTAGTCTGCCCTGGTGAGGCTGCATCTGGAGTACTATGTCCAGTTCTGGGACCCCAGTTCAAGAAGGACAGGGAACTACTGGAAAGAGTCCAGCAGAGGGCTGCAAAGATGATCAAGGGAATGGAACACCTGTCCTATGAGGAAAGGCTGAGACGTGGGTCTGTTTAACCTAGAGAAGACTGAGAGGGGATCTTATCAATGCTTCTAAGTATCTAAAGGATGGGTGTCAAGAGGATGCGGTCAGGCATCAGTGGTGCCTGGCGACTGGGCAAGGAGTGACGGACACAAGCTGGAACACAGGAAGTTTGGCCTGAAAAAGTGGAAAAACTTCTTTCCTCTGAGGGTGCCAGAGCCCTGGAACAGCCTGCCCTGTTGTGGAGTCTGCTTCTCTGGAGATATTAAGAACGCACCTGGATGCATTCCTGTCCAACCTGCTCTGGCAAGGGGGTTAGACTAGATGATGTCTGAAGGTCCCTTCCAATCCCTAAAATTCTGTGATTCTGTTAAGGAATGAGCAAAGTCCTGTCACTGAGAGAGCAAGAGAGTAAAGGCTCTGTCTAGACCACAATAGAAATTAATCTTCAAGAAGAAGAGCATTCAATTTGTATTCTGCCCAGAGACAAATGGCAAGACAGGTAAACACAGCAAGGAAGCAAACTAAAGCCACCAGTCATTCGTCTGCATAAGAGAAAGATAGAAGCTAGGCTGGATTATAGGTTTTCCTTTTACTGCATGGAGTATCCCATATGAGGTGTGTTATGGGAATTTAGTAGAGGGCAGGTGTTTAGAGAGAAAGTATCATGAAGTTGCCTCAGTCTGAGAAACACAAGGAGAGTAAGAGATTCATCAATAATTAGAAACATCTTTCAACCTCCAGGAAAGCTGATGAAGATGAGAAAAGAGAAATATAGAGGAATTTGTTGAAGAGACGTTCAGGGATACCACAGTGTGAGTCTACCCATCATTAGCAATTCCAGCACTATTAAAGGAAGAAGAAAGGTCTTCATGCTTCCTGGGCCAGGCAGAAGGAAAACCCTAGCCACAGCAGCTGGATGTGAGGACAGAGGGACAGAGGGGGAACTGTGGCAGGTTGAAGAACTATGACAGAGGCTCAGTAGTTCTTGCAGGAATAGCTGCTCTACTAGGTGAGCTGATTGGGATGAAAAGCCACTGCCATGGGCCCACTTCTTTGTTTTCTTTGGCTACTAAGGAGAAGATTGCAAGTCCCAGTGAAAAAATAGCAAAACCTCTGCGTCTGTTTCTGCCTGCCTGGGACCCTGTCACGGTCTTGATGACATTGTTGCTTACAATTGGGTGCCAAGTTAATTGGAAAAGGAGTGTCAATTAAAATCATCCATGCTCCTTTTTTTGGCTTCTGTTCTCCCTCCACTTGTAAAAGACAAATAGCTTCAGCATCCTTCCTCTCTCACCATCAGATGAGATTATTGCATGCAGTCAATGGAAGCAGCTAAGGGAGGCTGAAGATGAGGTCTCATACAACAGGAAGGGAGGTGCAAATGTAGGTTATCAGAAGAGAGACAATATTATTATATATCAAAGGAGATAAGAGGAAAGAAACCAATGGAAACATCTGGGAGGAGGGAGTTGGACACCTATGTATGGCTTGCTTTATTTCTAGATTACTATCAAACAGGGTGATGTAGGTACCATTTACGCTGAGAAAAGTAAAGGAGGAAGTGAATCTTGATAGAAAAATAGAACATACAATTGATTAGAAAAAAGGCACCACACACCCCGTCCTCCTCGGTGTCTTCCTATATGCAGGTACTGATGACTTGGAAAGTCTTGTGTTGGTAGAAGTATTTCTTTGGGCATTCAGTGATGCAGGCTGCACTGAGTCAGAGGACAGCCATGAAATCCTCAATTCCTGAGTGTATACATGATGAAAGTCCAGGTGCTCAGGAGAAGACTGGCTGTAGTGACAGTAGTGATGACATCAGCAATGCACATGACGATAGTGGCAATAGTGGCATCAATAGAATTGTGTCAGTAACAGCAATAGTGACAATGATTTGGGTGTTTTTCTCCTCCTCCCAGTGCAATGGAAAGGAGGGGAAAGAGGGAACAGGCTCCTCAATACCAGTCCGTGGTTTTCTGTTTCCACTCCCTTAGGAAGCGGGAAGTAACAAAGGAACACTCCTCTTTTCACTGTTCACTGCTCTTACTGATTTTAGAGTAAAACAGGCCTAACTACATTCATGAAAGAAATTGAGGCACCTTCCAGAAAAGATATAAGGGCCTCAAACCAGGGAAACCAAATTAATATTGCAAGAACAAAAACATGAATGAATGGAAGCAGTGAGAGTCACAGAAGCTAAAAGTATCTAAGTCTGAAAAGAGGAAAGAAGGTGCTATTTGAGGATCCTGCACAGGTCCTATGATACCAGCTGAGGGTATCCGTAGTCCTTGGACAGTAGCAACTAAGTAGCAACTTGGACATTGTTTTGGGTGTTGGCTGGATACTTGGTATTGGACCTTCTCAGGCCAGTTCCTCCTGACAGAAGGAGGACCATCCTTTCCACTATGAGCAAATGGGTGACATACAGATGCTGGGCCACTTCATCTGCTGGACAAAGAGGATAAGATACATCATTTGTCATGATCTGGCTAATCTCCAGTTTGGGAGTACTGACCAGGCCCATCGTTCAGTGCTCTAAAAGCACTAGAGAAACATCTCCGTTTATACACATGCAGCAATAGCTTCAAACAAACTCCTGGAAAGATGTAGAGGAATGTACAGTGACCTTCAAATGAGATCTGAGTTATTAGGAAGCTGAAAAGTCACAGCACAAAAGACAAAAGAAACCCCTATTTCACCACAAAAATCCCTAGTGAGACTGCATCATAAAAACTGCATGCAGTTATAAGCTCTTGTTCGATAATTACAGAATCACAGAATATTCATGGCTGGAAGGGACCTTTGACATCATTGAGTCCAATCACACAAAAAAAAAAAACAACCCCAAAAAACCCCAACCAACCAATCAACCAACAACAAAAAAACCCAAACCCAAAGAACAACCAACCACAAACAAACAAAAACACGCACCTACACCACACCCACCCGCAGACAGACAAAACCCAACAATCTTGGCATTAGAGCATGCCCTAAAGTGTCATGTCTATACGTTTCTTAAATACCTCCAGGGATGACAACTCCACCACCTCACTGGGCAGGCTGTTCCAGTGCCTGACCACCCTCTCAGTAAAGTAATTCTTCCTAATATCTACTCTAAACCTCCCCTGCCACAACTTCACACCATTTCCTCTGGTCCTGTCGCTATTCGCTTGGGAGAAGAGGCCAACCCCCACCTCTCGACACCCTCCTTTCAGGTAGTTGTAGAGGGCAATGAGGTCCCCCCTCAGCCTCCTCTACTCCAAACTAAACATGCCCAGTTCCTTCAGCCTCTCCTTGCATGACTTGTTCTCCAGACCCCTCACCAGCTTGGTGGCTCTCCTCTGGACACGCTCCAGCAGCTCAATGTCCTTCCTGTTGTGAGGGGCCCAGAACTGAACACAGTACTTGAGGTGAGGCCTCACCAGTGCCGAGTACAGAGGCACCATCACTGCCCTGCTCCTGCTGGCCACGCTATACAAGCCAGGAGGCTGTTGGCCTTCTTGGCCACCTGGGCACACTGCTGGCTCATGTTAAGCTGGCTGTCCACCAACACTCCCAGGTCCTTTTCTGCTGGGCAGCTTTCCAGCCACTCTTCCCCAAGCCTGTAGCATTGTCTGGGGTTGTTGTGACCAAAATGCAGGACCCGGTACTTGGCCTTATTAAACCTCATCCCATTGGCCTTGGCCCATTGATCCAACCTGTCCAGGTCCCTCTGTAGAGCCTTCTGACCCTCAAGGAGATCAACACTCCCACCTAGTTTGGTGTCATCTGCAAGCTTACTGAGGGTGCACTCAATCCCCTTATCTACATCATCAATAAAAATATTAAACAAGACTGGCCCCAGAACTGAGCCCTGAGGGACACCATTGGTGGCCGGTCCCCAAGATTTCACTCCATTAATCACACCTTGGCACGCACGGCCATCCAGCCAGTTTTTTACCCAGTGAAGAGTACACTTGTCTACGCCATGATTCACCAGCTTCTCCAGGAGAACGCTGTGAGGGATGGTGTCAAAGGCCTTACCAAAGTCAGGTAGAAAACATCCACAGCCTTCAGCGCATCAAGAAGGCGGGTCACATGGTCATAGAAAAAGATCAAGTTGGTTAAGCAGGCCCTCCCTTTCACAAACCCACACTGGCTGGCCCTGAACCTTTGGCTGCCCTGCACTTGCTGTGAGAGCTCACTCAAGATGATCCTCTCCATCATTTTCCCGGTACCGAGATCAGGCTGACAGACCTATAGTTTCCCAGATCCTCCTTCCGGCCCTTCTTGTAGATGGACGTCACATTGACCACCCTCCAGTCATCTGGTACCTCCCCTGTTGACCAGGATTGTTGATAGATAATGGAGAGAGGCTTGGTGAGCTCTCCTGCCAGCTCCCTGAGTACTCTTGGGTGAATCCCATCCGGCCCCACAGATTTATGCGTGTCCAGGTGCATAAGCAAATCATTAACTACTTCCTCCTAGATTATGGGGGGTTGTTCTGCTCTCCGTACTTATCTGCCAGCCCAGGAGGCTGAACACCCTGGGGGTAGCTGGTCCAACTATTGAAGGCAGAGGCAAAGAAGACATTAAGTATCTCAGCCTTCTCCTCGTCCTTGATTGCAATATTTCCCCCCGCATCCAGTAAGGGATGGAGATTCTCCCTGACT
Source organism: Tringa tobata (assembly GCA_033628505.1). Classification (NCBI taxonomy): domain Eukaryota; kingdom Metazoa; phylum Chordata; class Aves; order Charadriiformes; family Scolopacidae; genus Tringa; species Tringa tobata. The sequence goes on along the minus strand of JAHREE010000303.1, from coordinate 510,744 downwards.
CTCTTTTTGTTGACATATTTATAAAAACTTTTTTTTTGTTGTCCCTTATATTAATGGTCAGGTTGAGTTCCAGCTGGGCTTTTGCCTTCCTGATTTTTTCTCTGTATAACCTGACAAGGTCTCTGTACTCCTCCTGAGTTGCCTGTCCCTTCATCCAAAGGTGGTAAACCCTTTTTTGTTTTCCCTAAGACCCATCAAAAGTTCCTTGTTCCACCAGGCCAGCCATTTTCCCCGGCCTTTAATTTTGTGCCTCATGGGGACAGCCTGCTCCTGGGCCTTTAGGATTTCCTTCTTGAAGAGTGTCCAGCCTTCCTGGGCACTTTTGCCCTGCAGGATTATCTCCCAAGGGACTCTCCCAACCAGGGTTCTGAAAGGCTAAATCCACCCTCCAGAAGTCCAAGGGGGAACCCCCTTCCTTACCTCAGTAAGAATTGAAAACTTGAGCATTTCATGATCACTAAGTCCAAGACAGCCTCTGACCTCCACATCTCCCACTAATGGTACAATACGGGTAGAAAGAGCAACAAGAATGAGTGACAATGAGCTGTGATCTCAGCTGTCAAAGCATGTATGAAGGAGACAATCAGACTGAGTTCTGCCCCCCGACTCAAAATACTGACTTTTGATTTAACCTAATGCAGCTATTCCTACTCTTTTTCTCATTCACAGCTAGAGAAATAGCAGTTTCCAACACCTGATCATTCAAATGCTTCCTATTGATGGATTTTTTAAAGACACAGTGCTATAGTAAAAATCATTTAAACAGTATTCTTTCTTAATAAATTCACTAGCTCTCCTCAGAGGATATGCTGCAATTATTTACAGGGCCAAAATAATGTGCTTTTAACAAGGCCTGTTTTCAAAAATTTTAACTATCTTGTCTGAAATTCCAGATACAACAACATGAAGCATATATCTGATAAGGAAAAATTCAGCCTAAAGCTGGCAGAGTTTTAAACAACTTTAGAAAGACCATTATCTTTGGAGATTAGGGTACTAAATCCGGGTCTGATGTGTATGGAGAAGAACCTCTGCTTTGTGCAGAGCAGTTGGTGGTCTCTGTACTGTCTAAAGGATGGTAAATGAAAAACTAACAATCTTATACATTCTATGTGGTAATCTAAGTCAAATGAATTTGGAGAAAAACAGCTGGTTACTAAACTGCATCCCCAGCAGTGAAATAAGGTAGACCCATTCCCTATAAATTAGGAATACATTCATTGAACATAGGGTGAAGTGACTGAAATGTAATAGAAGAACCAAATATAAATCAATAGGTACCAATAAGACCAGCCATAATCCCATGTGTGAGGCCTCCAGTCTTCAGGACCAAGATTTACAGTCATTTGAAATACAGTTGTGTACATCATGTGAGCAACCATGCCCAGAAGACCTAAAATATAATATCAAAAGAACATTAGAAAATGCAAATTGAGGACATTCTTTGTCAAATTTTTGCAGTTGTCCCTTGAGCTCCTGAAGAATATTATATGAAGTATCTGAATTATATAAATCACTCGAAAATACCAGACTTTAATCTAAGTGTATTTATGTGTCATGTATATGGCAATACAATCACTAAAACAGTTCCTTGACACCTACTCTGTAAACTAGAGGAATCGAAGGGAGCAATGGGGCATGCAGCCCATAGAATTTAGAAGGAAACAAGTTGGTTGGCTCTCATCCTCTGCAAACTTCTTAGTAATTCAACAAAGTATAGCTCAGTTGCATTGCACAGGACATGTTTCCCACCATTTTCAAAGGCATGTCCTTTCCCAATGGCTTAAATGCAGCAAGATTTATCAATGTTATATAGGTGAATGAAAAAGCGAACAAACACTTAATGCTTACGAAAAAGCACTAAAATCCAGATTATAATAGTGGATTATATTTAATAATTTAATTTTCAAAAATGTTATTAGGCTACTGCCTAATCCTAAGGGTACCTGCTTTCCCTTCACATTTTGTCTTCCAGTAGTGACCTTCCCTATGAGCATCCATTTTTTTGTTTCCAGCTTCATTTACAAATCTATGAATACCCTTGCAATATCAACTGATATTCCACTGTCTAAAACACATCAGCTTTTCAGAGCAGATGTTCCCCCACCAAACTTACAAGACACAATTTGTCAGGTGTTCCTAAAGTAGGTCTGTTTCATGAATTCTTACAAAACTAGATAGCTAGCACACAGTATTTCTACACATGTCCTCTGGCATAACAAGTCAGGGCTAACAATGACCTGGCTTCAGTAATCACTGGGAAATGGTCTTCCGCGAAATAATGATATTGCCTGAAACACCATCAAGGGGCTATTAGGAGAGCCCTTGTATGTAGCAGATCCAAGAGCTTCATGCTGTGAAACACAACCTTCAGTAGTTAGCTGGCACCCTGATAGCCCATTCCTCAATAAACTCTTGGGAGAAACTTGTTTGGCTGTCGATGTGGCTATTATAGAACGGAGGCCAATTGTCCGTATCTCGCCAGAGAGATGGTATGTCGTTGCCATTTTTGAGTTACATGAATGTCTGTCCTGAGTCCTCCAGTCTGAGTGCCTAGAAATGCATATAACTGGAGCATGGACATAGAATCATAGAATCATAGAATGGAGCTCTCTTAGCTCTCATACAAGGATTAAATTCTGAGTCAGGCTCAACATTTCAGCAGTGAGTGACATCAAGGCAGTTTGGTGACTGAGGAATGGTGAAAATGTAACTAATATAGATATAAATGGCAAGCACTGTCATATATGGATGCCTGCCAATGTTCATGTTCATCAAAGCCCACTGACAGCAACAGTATAGCGGTATCAATAATTTGTATTTCATAGTAGTGCAGTTAACTAGCAATGCACATGTATTTAAGAGAAAACACTCACAAATTAGAATAATAAGTTCTGTAGAGTCATAAGCTGGGGGGGGGGACATCAAAAACCTACACAAGTATGGCCAGAAAATTTCACGCTGTGACTTCTTTTAAGTCACCGTCTTCTGCACAAGTTAAAACACACGTTTTAAGATTTTATTCAGTGTAAGCTAAAGACAGGGAACTAAGAAATCAAACACTAGCTTTAATACGGGTTTTTTTCAATGGTTAAATACTGTAACAGGTTTGTTTTTTTTTTTTTTAATTGTGTGCTTCCAATATAGCTAGAATTATGCAGTTACTATTTCTGGTAGCTGAATTTTAATTTGCATTTGTCTGCTAGAATCGAGACCATGTTTGTACAAGAAACTGCATCTTCATTACAGATTAGGGCAACCAGTTTTATTTTATATCTATAAAGGATTTAGACATAAGTTTAACAGCTAAGACAGGTGCTCTTCAACTTCTTAACATTTCAAGAAATTTTACTAACAGAAGGAAACGTAATGGCCAGGAAGAGCTTGCTGCCTGCTGTGTAAGCCTCCATAATACTGCACATGCCAAAGCAAAAAGGAATATTAATAAAAGTGAATATTTATGATTATTGGGAGAGGGGAAAGTTGCTAAGAGTGGGCAAAACCATCTAAAGAGTTGAATAAACTTTGATCATGAGGTTTGGTGAGATACAGGAGAAATGGGGCTTTTGTTTGAGTAATTAGTAAAACTGGTGATAATAGAGGTTTTTAACTAGTTGGACACCTTTTAGGAAAGTCATTCAAAAGAAAGGAGATATTCCAGCAAGTTCTCAGAGTTCATAGGCAGCAAAGTTTGTGGACTGCTCTTTGGACTACAGGGAGCTGAGATAGCAACCTTCAAATGTGTGAAAGTTAACTGAGGAAGGAATCACGCCAATGAATTAAATGTGTGATTATGTTTAAGAGGAAAAAGTGTAATAAAAAGTCTTTAATTCACGACGAAAGGCACAACAATCACAAACGCATGAACATTAACTCAAGAAACATTAGGATTAGGATCAAAGTCCAAAATTTTGTCAGAGAATCTTGAGATTAACTCTTTGCCATCTGCCAGGTGTTTGCTTCCAGTTAGATGCTATTCCAAAAGATACAGTTTCACCAACTATAAATCACTTTGAATTTGAAACAATCCTGACCAATATAAAGCACAGTGGCATGCGTTCCACAAGAAATTATAGTAAGTATCCAGTATGATTGTTTCTGGCTCTAAAATGAATAAATCTATGAAACATAGCTCATGATACGCATATTTGCTGTTTTTACTGCAACATTCCTCAGTAACAATTCTGTAATATAGACAGAATCACAGAGTACTTCAGGCTGCAAGACACCTTCAGAAGTCTCTGGTCAAACCTCCTCCTGCTCAACACACAGTCAGCACTGAATTCAGGCAAGATTCCTCAGATTGAACTAGGGACCCCTAAAGTTTCTTCGAAATTGAATTTGCCTAGGATCCTGTGATTAAATATCACTGGATTAAGAAGTAATATGCAGAAAATTAAAGACAATTTTAATGACGATTCTCTACTAAAAATTATTACAGTTTATTCCCTCTTGAAAGTGCCATTTTAATTTCTCTATTGCTAATTTTAGTCTTAACATGTTGGAAATGAAAAAAAACCAAAAAACAAAAACCAAGTTATTTGGAATACTATGTTACTTTTTTAACTTTGACAACCAACCTGACAATGAAATTAAAATTTATAAAATTAAAATAATTAAGTTTAAAATAATGAAAACTATAAATAAGATATAAAAATATTTCTATTAAGAATTAATTAATAGAAAATAATATTTTCCATAAAACTTTGCTCCGTCTTGTATTGTTAATGTCTCTACAGGTATTGTAATAATTTTGAAACTTGGACACTGCTATTCATTGTCAGGTGGAAGTCTATCAATATTTCATTTTCTGGATGTAATACATCGAGATCATTAACTGTACCTGCTAATACGGTGACTACTGCAGAAAAGGCGTTGATCTTTAGCCCGTCAATGACAGTATTGTAGTAGCACATTTCTACTGACATAAGAATGGCTCCAGTCAGAAGCAAAATTATGTACAGAAGTTCTGCTACAATAGACAGCCATAAAACCCCTGGAAAATCAAATCAATAGCACTGATATTATAAGCAATCATTTAGTATTTTTAGCATTTCTTGCTTCTTCATTTACATTGTTTACACAATATTAAACAAAGGCTGTGAGGATGCTATTATAACACTATAGGAAGAATTCAAGGTCAATGGACACCCTAAATTATAATTCTCTCTACTGATTTGGCCATTTAGTAGAAGAGTGCTTGCACATTCCTGCTATACACTTAGGAAGCTTACAATACAAGGTGGGGCACTGTGGTTTTATACTCAGTAGCTATTCTAAATTTACCATGAACCAAAGTTAATATTAAAAGAATAATTACTATCAAATTATCTAGTGGTTGACCCCACAGTTGCTGAGTCCAGAGAGAACTGTACTAAAACAGCAGACCATGTTATCCAGCTAGCAAATTGGAAGGCCGCCCACACAACCACATAGCCTGAGGGTTTAGTCATGAAATAAAATTTTCCTTATGCGTTTAATTTTCCACCAAACAGGATCTTAATTTTTTAAGAGAAGCCTTCATGAGCCCAGCCACTCTCCATAATTCATCGAGATTCATTTCTCTGATTATCTGCTAATTCATCTCTTTCTTGATATCTGTTAATTACATCTTACACAAGAAATTAATATTCCCATTAAAGTTTCTCAGCCTGCAGTTTTAGTACTATCATGCTAATGTCCCATAGTCAGGAACAGGAGGTCTTGTGTCCAGATTGTAGCAAGAACTGGCCAACAACCCTCTCAAACCTTATTAAAAAGAAGTCTGTCCTGAGACACCTGGTTGCAGATTTAAATAGTGAATTAATGTGAAAGTATATACTAACAATCACAAATTTAAAATAGGAACATTGCTAAGACATGTAATTTATTACGAAACACTATATATAGCAGTAAACAATGTTTGTGTGGTAACCCCTGCTGCAGGCTTTTACAGTGTCTGTGGGACTTCTTTGATTCAAAGGGCATTTAGACACTAAATTCTTGGGCCAGGCTATATATGGGGGGTTCTGGGCAAGGTTTATTTCTCCAGGAAATCTTTGTCTCTGTAAAAAAATCTGATTTTGTTCAGGAGCTCCAGAGTATCAGCTGCTCCAGCTATGAGAGCTTGCATTTTAACATTTTTAATAAGTTAAAATTGCATTGCATATGCACTGAACAACAATAATCCCTATGTATGATTTCTGAGGTATGTGTGACTAAGAACCACATCTCATTTTTTTCTCACACTATAAAAATGTTGACTTATTTGTGCACAGTGCAAGCTGCAATAAAGAGATTCACTTACTGAGTCTTTCTTCTTGTTTTCAAAAGACATAGATTAGATTCATATTTTAAGTCATGTGGACTTCACTTTGAAGTTGAAAAACTAAATAAAGGACCAAAAATTACGTGGGATTAAAGCAAACTTTCTTGATATTTAAATACAGAATTTTCATGTTGGTGAACATGGTGAAAGTTTTATTTACATTAAAAAATATGCGTATCTACCTCGATCAGCAGCTGGAGTCAGACTGATGAAGCTTCTACATTTCTCACCTAAAAAAAAATATTTTAAAATAAAATTATCATTATTTTTTATTCTGTAATGATCTAAAGAAATAGGTTAATAGAAAGCAGGAAATGCAAAATCTATCATAAAAATACAAACTGAGATGATCAGGAGAAACTATTTCTGATGTATGTTTGTACACACAGAGTCCCTGGTACATCAGCCTACTTAGCGAGAGAATCCTTCCAGACTTTTTCAAGGCAGAACCAGAGTCTGGGAGACTTAGAGAAAGGCTATGAATTGATGTCCAGAAATTTGTAGCTGTGAAAGCCAGAATGGGAAAATGATCAGTTCCTTTAAAAGACTGGCAGTCTGTATACCATCTTGTAAAGGAAGACTTGCTCTCCTTACAGCTACAAGGCTGCTGCTCACACAAATTTCCTCTAAGCTTGATTCCAATTTCTTTATGTAAGCTTTGATTTTCAAACCCATGTGACCTCCTGACCTCCACACAGATGTTGTGAACAAAGCTCTTGGAATTAGTTCTGCTCTGCTCTGGGTTTTTCAGCTGCTAACTGCACTGACTTGGACAAGAAGAATCGCCATAGCAGATGCACAGATCAAACAACCCTGGTATTCATAACAATCAGCACCTGAAAGATGTCTTTTGGAGATGCCAATCTTCAACATTTAACTATTAAAATTGTCATAACTTACAAGATCTTCTGGTGGAACTGAACTTTCAGGACAGGTGACTGAGAAAATATTTGCATTTTATAGCACAGATGACAGCTCATTTGATTTCTCTGAAGTTTTGTTCTAGTTGTCATTTGTAAACTGATCAGGACAATAAGAGGAAAAACTTAGTGTTGATCTGGACTGACAATAAATGCCCTATTTTTTGAACCAGAAAGCAAATCCAAAATTTACTAGATCCAAAATTTACTAGAAGCTTTCTTTAATGGCAAGCTAATTTCATTTAGTCAGTCATGACTAGCAAGTCTCCAAATTATATTTTAGCAGGGTGAAAATAATCTTCTTCTGCATTGATTTATGAAAGGTGAGATTGCAGTAAGAAAGTAGAAATATCTGTGCTTAAGAGGAAATCCATGAAATAACTTCGATTCACAGATTTTATTGTTTGAATGATTTTTAAAACAAAAAAAAATTACATTGTGCATTTTATGTTGCCATAGGGGACCATAAGCAATCATTTAAGGCAAATATGTTCATTTTTGCCTAAGAGACAAAAAACAACAGAAAAATAAAGCACTCTCCTGTTAAAGTAAATTAACATGTTGCTCTCATTAGGAGAATAAAATAAAAATCTTCATCTATACTACAACCTGTCCCTCTAAAGTTCTTTGCAGAATTTATTAGGAATTTTTTAGGAACTGAGTAGGTAGTACCCTCTAAGATTCTCCTTCCCAGAGAATAGCAACTTTTTACGGATCTTTTTTCCTTTAAAATGCATACACAATATTGCAGCAGAGGAAGGTGACATAAAATAAGTAGGAAGAACTCTGATCTTAAGTAAATTTACATGGTTTTACTCACCATCTTCGTTTATAATTTCTTCACAGGAATACCAAATCCCAGCATGAAACTTTCGTTCAACAAACTTGTCATCTCCCATCTCCCAAATATACTGCACAGCATTGCTGTTGTTGGCATCTGGGCTATTAAAGCGGATGCAGTGATCTCCTTTGCTCTGTCCTGTACAGAAAGGTTTAGCAACTTTTCTTGTCCCTTCACACCAGTAATTGCTACTGAATGCTGTAATAGAGAAGACTAACGACAGAAAACTGAGAGAAAATGCTGCTGAGGATCTCTGCCGTCTGTCCGCAGCTGGGACTGAATCTGGCATCCTCCAGGACTACACTATTAATTATTCCAGAAACAACCTCTTACAAAGCTACATATACATCTGCCTGGTGAAACACCTGTCTGCATTTACCATCCAGTTCTTCATTCTTCTCAGAAAATTGTACCAGCTTAGTAGTTAAGACAGAAAGCAGAAATATTGGCATGACCAGCAATCACGTGGCCAGAGAGATTAAGGAAAAATATAGGACAATGTTGTTTGGCAGTAATGTCTTGTGAAAGAAATATGAGGTGGTGGGACAATAAATTATACACCATGAATCACAGAACACAGAAGCATTGGAAGTACCTCAGTATGTGATAAGAAAAAATTTACTTATGCAAACAAAATATGTATATTTACTTTCATTAGCAGGTGGAGTCAGGCTGATGGAACTTCTCCATTTCTCAGTTAATACATAAATAAATTCTTGCTGTTATAGCCTTAGTATAAAGAAATTCTTAAGGACATAAAGTTAGTTGCTAAATTAAAGCATTCCACAGGATTACAGCACTTCTCAAGACCACTGGGAAGATGATTACATGTGTTCAAAGTTCCACCAGTGAGAAATGAAAGTCATAAGTTACATGAGTTTGCTATTGATGGTCTTCTGGGTATTGCGCAGTCTGCCTCCATGAACACATAATAGAAATCTTGCCCAAGTTAGGTGAAACAGCAGAGAAAAAGATGAATTATCCTCATTTTGTCTATCCATTTGTTCTCTCTGTGAAACAGTATTTTTTTTCCTTCATCTAAGAAACATTTCCCAGCTTGACATGCTATATATGTTGCTTTTCCTACCTGCAAATAAGCAAATAACTGATGCAAAGAAGCAGAAGAAGCAGGAGAGGTAGCAAATGATTGTTTCATTTTACAACTATAAGGTAAAAACACATGCCCTAAGGGAGTGTGATACTGCAGGACAGACACTGAAGTCACATATGTATCTTTCAATGAAAATAAATCTGATTTTTATGGCAAATCTCTACCCAGAAGACGTCAGGGATGGAGAAGCATGGGGCTAGACAAGTCCCAGCATAAAACTCAAAGAAACAGGATAAATTCCTGCTTTATACTGTTATGAAGATCTCAGCTTGAAAACCTGGCCAGCAGCAGAATGAAGGGTGAAGCTGGTATCTGGACTAAAAAGGCAGAGCAAATCTCACGACCCAAACCAACAGATTGTAGATTGAGCCAGGTTTTTCCTACAGCTTTGTGGTACTGTATTTTCAAAAGGATGTAGTGCTTGTGAACTCCACTTGAAGCCTCTGTGCACTGCTTCTGGACAGTATTATCAACTGCCACCTTTCTGCTTATGCCCTATCAATGATGCTATCACAAAGTTTTAAATCAATTTGCCGTGTAAGAATGCTCTATATAACAGGAGAAATGTATTGCATGAGCATTTATTGGTTAGATCTGTCATACTGTGAAAAAAGAAAATAAACAAAACGGGAGCAAATAGATTATCTGGACCTTCCTTCAAACAAAGTGTTATATTCAGTGATTTTTGCTGGAGTAAAGTTGAGAGTGAATAAGGGTAGGCAGCTGTGGTTAGTGTTCAGCCAGCCTGATTTACGTTGTTCTAGTAAAAACTCTGAACAATAACTCAGAAATTCAAACTTCAGCTCTGCATTGTCTTTACTACCTAGTGCCACAATTTACTAGTGTAACTACAATATGGGGATACTTTAATGTGGGTCTCCTGCACTGACCTAGTCCTGGGCAGTGTTAACTCTAGAAGGGGGACCACAGAGCTTGTTCAAGCATAAACTTCAGATGATTTTTTAAAGCGAGTAGGTAAAAACTAGCAAATTGTAGAGTCAAAACCTCAAAACAGAGCCTCAGCTGTTAGGTGCTAGCTATCAGTGGAGAAGATGAGAGGACTTGCATGCAACTGAGTGGTAGCGAGGATGTACTGCACGAGACCCTGTGGATCGGCTCATGTAGAGTCTAGGCAGACCTCAGGGTTTAGTGAGCAATAGGACATTTCATATGGTGATCTCAAAACAGCACCGATGCCAGAGCACTATTCAGGTCTCATAGTTTTAAGATCAGCTACAGAGCTGATCTTACTCACATGGACCTTAGAAAATGTACTTTTATCCTTCGTAGCAATACACAGACAAACAATTGCTACAAAGGCTTTGAAGTGCTTCTATCTGCAGAGTTACCCTTAGGTGTGACAAGAAGGAATCTGTATACTGACACATTCACCCAGGAGGCAGAGTAGTGCCCTTACTGCCAGGCCTCTAGAGTGGGCTGGATGCATTTCCACGCTGAAATACTTATCCCCAAAGCACTTCCATACCCCATGTCCATGTACTCTTTTTTGCCACATCCAGACTTTATGTAGAGTCATGGGAACACATCATGCCCTTCCACCTCTTGGATTCCTTCAGAAGAAAGTTTTGGCATGTGTGTATAGAGGGAGTCAGGTCACACTCCTGGCCAGGTTGATGGGGTGTGCTGTAGGGTGTATCTGCCACACAGTTTGGGTTGTTGTCTGGCATTGAAAACTACTACTGATGGGCTACTGATGGCTCCACAGTCCTAGTGTTGCACCTCTGGCTGATCTCCAGCTTAGCTGCTCAAGATGCCTGCAAGTTCTGGGAAAGGGCACAAGCCATACTCTGGTACAAATAGCCACAAGTTTCATTCCTCTTGGAAGTGGAGGAGGCAACATCTTCTTGACTCTCCGTACCACCAACTCAAAGCATGACAATCATAAGCTAGACCCTAAAATTATTACATTATTAATAGTTTTATTCCATGAACCTGTATAACACATAGATTTATTAAAGTTTTCAGGCTTTTATCTGCAACTAGAAAAGTTACAAACAATTTTTTGAAAATTAAAGCTGAAATCCATTGGCGTTCTCTTCAGCCTCACAGCTGAAGCTGTGGAAAAACACTAAATGTCACAGGAATTGTAATAAAACTTTATATGCTGGTAACATCATTTTTTGTACATTTAGATTCTCCACAATCCTGCACTGTCTGTGCGTATTTGACAAACATGATCAGAAAGGATAAAATCAGCTGAAGTGCTTCCTAACAGCCAGCTAGATTCAGCAAGCTTCCTACATAAAGTTTTTCTGTGTTCTAGGGCATTTTTTTAATGATTTCATCAAGTGTGTGTAAATATATATATATGTATTTATGGAGCTGTACTGCATTCTTGCAAAATCACTGGCAAAAGTCCCATGGAGTTTCAAGGGAATGGGATCAGCCCTTTAATGTTTTAATAGTTTTCTGGCTTCTTATTGGCTACAGGACAAGCTACAGTAAGCAGACTTTCTGTGAAGTTTAGAGTAAGTTCTCTCTGCCTTTAATCAGAAAAAACTAAAATGTAGCTGGAGTCTAGCAAGTCTGGACACTTTAGTAGACTTCCTCACTTATTTGTAAGAAGATTAATGGAACAGTTGCACTCATAAAAGATATTTTTACTTTTTTTTTTTTTTTTCACAGGAGAGGGTAATATAATTGATCTATAGTAGAGTGAAATAGCAGTATACTGAGGACAAATTTATTAGAATGGGCACAGTGACACTTTTTAGTCTCTGTTCCAGCATGGGACTTTGGTCCAGAATATCTCCTGCACCTGCCAGCTCTGTCATGATACTGTTTCTAGTGAAACAGGTAAGCTAATTCAATAATTAATAATAGACAGTATAAAAGTGGATTCCTATCATATAATATTTTAGTGTTCACAAACAGCATGTTTGTTTCAAAAATAGTTGATATAATAATTTATGTTTATTAAAAACTAGTCATGGAAAGTGTTCACTGATAAGCTGTAGAGTTTTTTATCAGAACTCACTCTGGCTATGTTACTTAATGTGAATAAATTATCAGTGAATAAATTGTGTTTACATCCATTTATACAGTCTCTTTTCATACCAATATTGTTCAGTATTGAATTATATTTATTTTTCAATTTTCCTACCAGATATCAATACCACTGTGAATCATCTTTATTTTCTACTGGTTTTCCCCTATTATAAAATCAGCTTTGCTTTGTTTCCAGCACTCTTTTAGCCTTTGACTTGCATGAGGGGTGAGCATTGAATCTCACATTTGTGAAATCTGGTATTACTGGTTTCATCATGCATCTCAGATTCTTATGGAAGCCTAGTAAATCTGTATGTGATTTCTACTTTTATTTCATGTAGACATTTACAAAACTATTCACTTTGATTTTTCTAAATCTAGAAAGAAATATGAAATCTTGCTTCTTTGTCCATATTCTTGTCTATCTTTGTCTATATTGTCTTATAATTTGGAAGAGGTTTAGGTATTCGATATCTAAATATCTTAGTGTAATTCACTTCAAGGAAATTTTCACTTATGTTTCTATATCATCATTATTATTTATTAATAACAAACTTGATTTTGATAAATTAAAAAAATACTAAGATGTAGTAAATTTCAATTCATCTGGATAAAATTAATATAGATTTTGGGTACATTTCTGTGAAATAAGTGTACATGAGAATAAGTGTAATCCACAGGCTGACTTTAAACCTAAAGTAATGAGGTATTTCTATCCATTCATCCTCCATTTAGCTGGGTTACTAAGGAAGTGAGTTTGCATGTGTACATGCTGTAGGGACCGTAATTGTGTTACTAGCTTTTTTATAAAGAAAAAGTTACCAGGCGACACATATTCTGATTTGGTATTTTTTTAATTGAAAATATTTTGTATAATTCAAATCTAGAGCTTCTCTTGCATAAATCAATACAGAAATAAAAGAACTCTCAGGTTTGTGAGACACCTTAAATCTGTAGGACACCTTAGCCAAAGCACTGGTTCCATCAATGCTAACAGAAAATCTCCCATGAGATCAAAACTTTACAAGACTAAATCACAGTGAATTACTTTTTCATAGTGATTCCCCTAACTTTTTTAAAGAAATATGTGTCATATTTATTTAAGTTTTATTTAATAAGAAAAATGTAAAGAGAAAACAATCATAAATTACTATATCCATATTTTATAGAAAACACCTATACAAAAAATATAAATCAGAATAAACCAGGATTGTGACTGAAAGAATAAATATTTAAGTTCTTATTTCTAGTTTATATCTATATTGAATTTTTCTTCTGTCTGTAATAACATAGCCTGAATAAAGAGAAAAAATTCATTTCACCATTAGCTTAGAATAAGAAATAAAAAGGGTGAAATCCTGATTATACTGTGGTCAGTTATAAAAAAAAAAATTTAAACCAGTCTGTTTGCAACCTTGGAGGTTTATTATTATAATTCACTTCCTAAGCAAGATCTTCAGGCCATGTTTTCTGCTGCATCCAACATATTTTTAAACAGCAGTGTCATCCTGGTGCACTTTGGGGGCTCTGAGCAAACAAAATGAATTGAGAAATCCTTCCAGGGAAGTTTGATTAAGTTTCAGTATGGGTGAACTTTGGTGCAAGCAGGGTGCCAGGCTTGCAGACTGAGGTCGTTCATTTGCTACCAGTGAAACCTCATGTAGCCTGAAATGAAGAAATGTCCAGTGTAGGGCAAAAGGTGATGGACTTTCTGAGCTTCTCTCTTGCACATTGGGGTTTAATTTCTTCTCAGTCAAAAGTCTTGTTTAAATGCTACTGGCTGAATGTCAACTAGAACATAAAACTGAGATCAAATGCAATGCTGAGCTGCATGTTGCCACTGTTTGAGATCACAGTAAATTTACCTGAAAGCTTGTACTTCCACTAGTTAGCATGCATTGTATCTAAATTTTGATAGCACTGAGTAGCCCAAAACTTAGATCATAATAAAACCTCACTACAATCTGTAATCACAGACCCACACATGCAAACAGCAAGTTGATGGTTCTTTTCTGAAAACACCCACAGAAGTGGGCCTTCTCCCACATGTGGCAAAAGGAAGAAAAGCCCCTGTGATCGCAGCAGTGACTGCTGTGCTCTTTACATTGATCCAGACTACAGACCCTCCTCTTTCTGAGAGAACCTGCTCCCCTCTCTGAAGAATAATAAGCGATATTGGTGTAAGATATAGAGGAAACCTGTCTCAATGATTTTTTTGTTGAATACTTTTCACTTAGTTAAACAGACATACAACATCAAGGTGTCCCACTTCCTTAATTTCCCCATCTTAAGGCTAGTGCTGTACTCCCAGCCCACACAGTTTGCCTTCTTACTGGACAGTGAAAAGCTCTCTAGTGCACTTAATGCAGAAGACCTGTAACAGGATGTCCACTGCAGAAAACACTGAAGTCTTCTCTGTGGGACACCTGCATCAGTCGCTTTCAAGCCAAGAAATGAAAAAAAAATTACTTTCCTCATTGCAAGGCACTGCAAGCATTCTTCAGCCTTTTTCTACACATATGTCATTATAGATTTTCCCCAGAGAGAGACCACTGCAAATGAAACAGTCATATATGAACAGCAAGCTTGCTTTTTTTAGCTTCTTTTGGTAGTCCCTGTGTAAATAGGCAATGATCAACTCACAAGTTGCTGCCATTCAAGTCATCATGGTTTGCTGTTGCATATATATTTATCATTTCAATGATAAGATAAATCTATGGGGATTTCTTAGTCTTTTAGTTTAATGATTAAGGCCACTCCAGCAATTTTCTTACAGCTTGCAAATTTATCACTCTCTATCTTGAGGTGTGACCACCAGAGTTAGTCATACTATAAAGGCAGAGTTGCACCAGTGACAAACACTACACATTAATACTACCTTTTACCCCTTTTCAACATGTACCCTTGTATGTACAACTCCAGGAATGTCAATAATCTCCTGTACTGCAACATTGTCTAGAGGTGGCTCACATCACTTTATTTCTACAACTAAATATTGGTTCTCAGAAAGTCCTGACATATATCCTCCAGCTGTGGCTTCCAGGAGTAAAATGTTGCATTAGGTCTGTCATGGAGGGCAAGAGACCAGCATGGCTGAGTCAAGACCTGCTGGTCAAACTAAAAGGCAAAACAGAAATGCACAGGCAGTGGAAGCAGGGACAGGAATCCTGGGAAGAGTATAGAGACGCTGCCCAGTTGGGTGGGGATGGAGTCAGGAAAGCCAAGGTAGAGCTGGAGCTGAACATGGCAAAAGATGCAAAGAGTAACAAGAAGGGCTTCTACAGGTATGTCAACCAGAAAAGGAAGGTCAAAGAAAGGATACCTCCCAAAATGAACAAGACTGGCAAACTGTGGATGATGAAAAGACTGAAGCACACAGTCTCCACTGGCAACCTCTCTTCCCACACCTCTCAAGTGGATGGACCACAGGGCAGAGACTCGGGGAGCAAAGTCCCTTCCATTGTAAGAGAAGATCAGGTTCGTGACCACCAGAGGAATATGAATATATAGAAGCCTATGGGACCTGACAAGATGCATCCCAAAGTCCTGAGGGAATTGGCTGCTGCAGTTGCCAAGACTCTCTCCATGATATTTGAAAGGTCATGGCAGTCAGGTGAAGTTCCTGGTGACTGGAAAAGAGGAAACATTGCACTCATTTTTAAAAATGTAGAAAGGAGGACCCTGGGAACTACTGACCTGTCAGCATCACCTCTGTGCCTGGGAAGATCATGGAACAGATCCTACTAGGAGCTATGCTAAGGCACATGGAGGACAGGGAGGTGATTCAAGACAACCAGCATGGCTTCACCAAGGGCAAGTCCATCTGACCAACCTATTGCCCTTCTGTAATGGGGTGCTTACATCAGTGAACAAGGGAAGAGCTACAGATGTCATCTGTCTAGAATTCTGTAAGACCTTTGACATGGTCCTTCACAACATGCTTCTCTCTAAATAGGAGAGATACAAATTTGATGGGTGGACTGTTTGGTCGATGAGGAATTGGTTGGATGATCACATCCAGAGGGTCAATGGCTCAATGTCCAGGTGGAGATTGGTGACTAGTAGTGTACCTCAGGGGTCCGTATTGGGACCAGTATTACATAACATAGAATCATAGAATAATTAGACTTGGAAGGGACCTTAAAGATCATCTAGTTCCAACCCCCCTGCCATGGGCAGGGACACCTTCCACTAGAGCAGGTTGCTCAAAGCCCCATCCAGCCTGGCCTTGAACACTTCCAGGGATGGGGCATCCACAACTTCTCTGGGCAGCCTGTTCCAGTGTCTCAACACCCTACAACATCTACATGAATGACATAGACAGCAGGATCGAGGGCACCCTCAACAAGTTTGCAGACAACACCAAGCTGAGTAGTGTGGTTGACGTGCCTGAGGGACAGGATGCCATCCAGAGGGACCTGAACAAGCTTGAGAAGTGGGACCATGTGAATCTCATGAGGTACAACAAAGACAAGTGCACCTGGGTTGGGGAAGGCCTCAGTACCAATACAGGCTGGGGGATGAAAGGATGGAGAGCAGCCCTGAGAAGGAGGACCTGGGGGTACTGGTGGATGAAAAGCTGGACATGAGCTGGCAATGCTGTCGCAGCCAACCTATAAACTGCATCAAAAGAATCCTTGGCTGCATCAAAAGAAGCATGGCCATCAGGTCAAGGGAGGTCATTCTGCCCCTCTACTCTCATGAGATGACTCATGAGACATCCCTCTGCAGTGCTGCATCCAGCTCTGGGGTCCCCACTATCAGAAGAACATGGACCTGTTGGAATGGGACCAGAGAAGGCCACGGAAATGATGCAAGGGCTGGAGCCCCTCTGCTGCGAGGACAGGCTGAGAGAATTGGCGATGTTCAGCCTGGAGAAGTGAAGGCTCCAGGGAGACCTTAGAGCCTCTTCCAGTGCCTAAAGGGGCTCCAGGAAAGCTGGGACAGGGCTCTTTATGAGGGATTGTAGTGATAGGACAAGAGGTAATAATTTAAAACTGAAAGAGGGGTGATTTAGATTAGATATTAGGAAAAAAATCTTTACTGTGAGGGTGGTGAGACACTCGGACAGGTTGCCCAGGGAGATGTTATTTGCCCGATCCCTGTAAACATTGAAGGTCAGGTTGGACAGGGCTCTGAGCAACGTGATCCAGTTGAAGATGTCAATTTAACTTACAAATTAACTACAATTTAATGTAGTTAAAAGTTATTTTTTGAGGTTAGCTTACAGCTCAACTTCTTTTTTTGTCAGGTGCAGAAAATAGACTTGATTTGGTTTTTTTCATCAGAAAGTCTTACGACAGAAAATCAAGCATCACACAGATATTTACACCAATAGTGACCCAGTATTGGCTATCTGACTTTGTTGCAACTTTGCAGGAACAGGCAATTACATAAGGAAACAACGTGAAAATGTCATTTATTCCTTAACTGCTCATCAATCTTGTTGAGTGAGCTTCTTCATGACTGTGTATCAGCCTCGTCTCCAGGAATGGAACAAAACAAGCAGCCAGGTAGCCGCTGTGAGGCATTACTTGTATTTCCTTGGATGTTTAATGCATTTGTTTATTAGAAACTGAAGTGTTATCCCTTAAATTAGGCAGTCTTTTCTACAAATGCGTCATCTCCATCTCTTTGCCTCTTCAAATGAGGTTCACTGACCCAGGAGTGTCTGAAGAATCTCCCCTGGCTCCCAGAATTTTGAGGCCTACAAGAGGGAAATGTCAAGATGCTTTTTATTTTGGAAACATGCATTCCTTTCTCATGGCTGCTGTAAATATTCTCTCCTTATCTTCCAAGCCCATCAGAGGAAGAATAATTATAGTCTTTCTGCTCCCTGGAATTTAAAGTAGGGTGTCTGGAAATTAGCTGAGAGACTAAAAGCAGAGTATTGGGCAGGCAACATTTTACACAGCAAAAACATGCATGAAAGAATGGTCTCATATAACAGTAGTCTTTACTGTTCTTGTTTTGAAAGTAAATAAATTTGATTTTCTATATTTTTCCAATAATGAGAAAGATACAGGTGAAGTTCACAGCCATACATTGTCCTGGTTATTTCTCTCTTGACACAACACCAAGCCCAGGGCAACCACACATGTGTGAAAGGTGGTTTCCAAAAGGGTGCTGTCCAGACAAAAGGAAATTTATTTCACCTGGAGAGCTGAAAATCATCCTTTGATATAAGGATTGTTACTTTTTAGAAAATTTATACTTAGTCTCCAAAATTTGTTCGTTACAATTCATAATGTTTTCAACCAGTAGTGAATTTTCATTTTTGGTGACTTAAGAGTGACAATGTTTTTTGACTACTTGTCCACCTCTCAGAGCCCTAGTTTCAGAACACCAGCTGGCATATTACACAGAGACTGCTTAGGCTGATGTTCTTTTCCCTGGATAAATAATGATCAAGTCATCACACTAGTAGTAAACTGCTTTGCTCCTAATAGGGCATTTCTTCAACAGCCCAAATCTAACATGTCACCAAGTAATTTTGCATTTAACTCTTTTATTTTTAGCCATTCCTTTCCTAAACAGTAATTATCAACTATGGCCATCTTAAGGTCTCTGCAGTCACAGTGTTGTGTAATAAAGATGCGTCAGAAAGATGGATATTTACAGAGAGCAAGTTAAAATATGAGAGTCCCCTCAGGACAATTGCAATCCTTACATTGATAAGGTGTATCCTAAACACATCAGTCACTAAATATAAAATAATTAATAAAATCTGTCTATAGTTGGTAAGTTGTTTGTTTTAACAGCAAAGCAGATTTTATATAGGAGTAATTTTATTGGTGGCGACAAATTTAATTCTCTCCCTTGTGCTAGAAACTGTTGATCTACGTGCTTCCTTGGGGTCTTTAATCTCCCTGCTTACCTGCTATTTCTCCATTCTCTCCTCTCTTCTCCTATTAAATTTCTTATAATAGAAAGAAACCTGCCACTAAAAGACCATGAAGTTCTAACTGATTTTCCTCGTGTTCAGTATTTTCACTCACAGGCCAAAGGATCTCTGCTGAAAAAAACCACTACTGGATGGAACAAATATAAACAAGAATGCTTGAAAATGCTTCAGGAATCAACTGTTGATACTGGTAAGGAAACAAACAGCGCAATAAGTCAACGTGTTAAGTAACATTGATGAATGTACAAATATTCTTTTACCTGCTTTGCAAAAATGTTTGCCTGTTGTAAGTTCTAAATGTAGAACAATCATCTGTAATGAGACAGGCAAACATGCAATCATGAAGTTAATGGCTCCCTTTGTCCTGAAACATGTTAGGTTCCTATATATAAAACTAGATCATATACAGAAGAGAACCATTGAACAGCTGAAAAGCTGGTGCTGAGCTACCATTATGGTGCAGCACTGAGTGCCTGGTCAAGAGGTAGGTGCTACCCATTATTGGTAAGAATCATGTCCTTTGTATGAAGGATACCAGTTTTCACCTCCCTTTTCAGCCTGAACGAAGTCAAACACAAATTCCTGGAAATTATGCTAACCTCAGGAGAACAGACCATCCAGGGAAAAGATGTTTCCTATTTCTGTACTTTAGAAACTGAGCCATGGCAGAAAAGAACCCAAAACACAAGGCAGAACAGAGTCTGGTTTCTGCTTAGTCAGGGCAGCTGGGGAGCTGCTTGCTTCTCACAGGACTGCTTATGCATTTTGTGATACAGTCATTAGGTTAATAAACTAAGACACAGGGACCAGGTTGCCCCGTGTTCACCTGGCATTTATAACCATTAGCTTTAAGTACCTGATTTATTCTCCACAGCTGTTGGATTCTTGGCTGAAGAAAGCATAGCTTCAGAGGATACTGTCTTCTCCTGCTAAGTGGCAGAGGGAGGAACTGAGTCCACACCTCCTATCTCTCAGTGAGCACTCTAAATTTTATGCTGTTTGGCAAAAGGGGAGTTTATAATCTGTGATTCTTTCATTCCTAAAAGTATAAACTCTGCTCAGCTAGAGGTCTGTCTTCAGGAAAGGATGACACGGGCTTCGTTTGAGTAGCTGGGGAAGTTCAAGAAGTAGCTGGGAGAGATGTGACTGCAGTCACCAAGGAAAGATTAAGACTGAAACTGTGCTCTATATTTTGTACTCACTGGCTATAGGTAGGTCTCTGCTCATAGATGCAAGTGATACACTCATGGGGAGAGCAGTGGATGTTGTTTTCCTGGACTTCAGCAAGGCATTTGACACTGCTTCCCACAGCTGCCCTTCTGGACAAGCTGGCAAGGTACAGACTGGATGGAGACTTGCAAGATGGGTAGCAAACTGACTAACATGCTACACTCAAACAGTGATGAAAAATGGTTTTGACTCAGGCTGGCAGACAGTCACAAGTGGAGTCCCCCAGGGATCAATACTGGGCCCCACGCTGTTCGACGTCTTCATGAATGATCTGGGCACAATGGCATTGAAAGCACTCTCACAAAGTTTGCTGATGAGGCCAACCTGAGTGGTGAGGTGGGCACATCAGAAGGCAGAGCCATCTTACACAGACACCTGGACAGGTTAGAAGAGTGGGCTTAGTAAGAACTGTATGAAATTTAACAAAGACATAACCAAAGAGCTCCGTACAGGCTGGGATCTGTGTGGCTGGGGAGCAGCCTTGCTGAAAGTACCCAGGGCCCCTGGTGGACAACAATCTGAGCGTACGTAAGCATTGCACTGAAGCCTCAGCAAGAGTCAGTCAGATCCTGAGCTACATCCAGGATACATCTGAAGCATTCAGTTTTCTAGTTTTTCATTGTCTATTTCATCATACTAGATTTTTATACTTGATGCTAAATGCCAACAATCTAATTATGTGTTTTCTGTCTATGTTGTGTAAATCTTTATCTGCCTTGAAGGTTTCAAAGTTAATGACCAGAAGTCAGAAAAGTACTAATGAACCTACACATTAGAAATGTTAAGCAGACTTTCTCAGAAAGAAAAGTGTATTTGTGGCAGAAGGGTCATCAGAATGGCGTATATGGCCAGTGTGATAACAAAGCTGAGTTACTCTTACCTGCAATAAATCCCACCTTATAGGAAGTCTGATCATCCCTAGATGTGTACTTTCTAGTAGTAGGACACAACTCAGAAGAGTATGATCTCACTCCCAGTTTTGCTTTTTGTTGTCCTTTGACTTTTTGTAAATGCTTTCCCCTTTTCCCTTCCCCCTTCCCTTCCTTTCCCTTCCTTTCCCTTCTCTTCCCTTCCCTTCCCTTCCCTTC
>JAHREE010000303.1:325542-488971 GCA_033628505.1 Tringa tobata | reverse complement strand
TCCCTTCCCTTCCCTTCCCTTCCCTTCCCTTCCCTTCCCTTCCCTCCCCCTTTTGGATGAGCAAAAGCATTCAAGTTAAGAGAGCAGAACTCCAGTTTATCCTAGAAGACACACAGAAATTAACCAAGAGACTAGTGCAGCCATTAATGCATTTTATTTTATCTTACTGTAACCTGATTGCACCATTTTAATTCTGCATTATCAAATCTTAACCTTAAGTCCTGTGAGTGATGTGACACCTGTTAAACTTAGAACTGAATTAGTCTGAGATATTACCATCTCCCTAATCTCTATTGCCCAAAGACTAAGAGGAATTACTATCCCAGAAGCTGGCAGTGATCTGAGCTGAGAACCAGTGTCACAGGGGTCATGAGAGGTGGAATATCTTCCCTTTACCAGCAAAAAATCTGTGGCATGTACCAAAACCAGTGAGTGAGAGCACAGGTACAATCTGTCTGTTACATTTGGACAACAGAGGCCTCAGGACAATTTTGAGCAATACGCTTATCATAATAACGCATGTAAAACCTGCTGCTATTGTGTAGACCTAAGGAAGAAGGTTATCAGCCACAGTGAATGCACAAAGTTTATCTGCTATATCTTGTAAATATGCTGGAGTAGTTTGCAGGTTACCTGAACAGTATACAGTGATTTTCATGATTGTCCATTGTCTGAACAACTTTTGGTAAAACTTCTATTTACTTCTCTCTCCAGGAATACATTGTAATGGCACATTTGATCAATTTGTTTGCTGGCCTCACTCACCCCCAGGAAATGTCTCAGTTCCTTGTCCTTCATATTTGCCATGGTTGGAAAATGGTAATATGGAAGTGGTAACTTCTCTTTGAGTTTATGCTGTGAATCCAGCTAAAGGACAGATGATGTTGGTCTCTCTTGCCCCAGTGTTCTTTGAAGTGTCTGAGGGTTTTCTTGACTCACCTCTTTTCAAGTCTTTTCTGAATTGAGGAACAAAATTGCCGGTGTTTAATTATTTGCTCTTTTACTCCATCTGTGCTTGTTACAGCTCCATATTATCTGCTATAAAGGAACATTTCCAAGATCATGTAACTGTACTGCAGTTAGCAGTACTTTATTAGCAGTAACAGATTTGCCTTTCAGCTTCTGAAGTTAAACTTCTAGGGTCCCCACTGACCCCAGATATGAAGCTCTGTCCTAGAAAACTGGAATAGCCAATCAAAACAGCAGCCCAAGCAGTCAGCCCTCCAGTAGGACATACCACACCATGAGCAAGTGGTGTGGTGAAAAAACAAGCTTTTCAAGACGCTTTTTCCTGGAGGGATTAGAGCAGGAAGGCTCTCAGGAAAGAAAAAAGAATGATATCTGAAGGAGAAAAACTGTCTGAAAGCAAACAACATTCCCTTTCTCCTAAAGAAATGAAAGGACGTTCCTATCACAGCAGTCTGACATTTCTGAATCCTGCTACACAACCTTTCTTAGCTACATGTGGCATTCTTAGCTGCATTTCTAATAGCACTTGGAAGGACCAATTTTGTGCAAGTTCTTTAGTTTATGGGAGAATACTATAAGCTGCTTATCCTAGCTTTCTCTAGCCCACCTTACACATGATTTGTTCTGTAGCATCATCATTTGTCCTTTTATGTGCTGCTAAACATAAAGAGACCCAGCTGCTATTCAGTCTCACAAATAACTGCTTCTGCCAACCATTTAGAACAAATTCAGCTCTTCATCATAAACATAAAAGCATCTTCCTTCCCCCAGTTTAATGGAAACTACTTTTTCTTCTTTTTCTGTCTATATTTCCACAGAAGCAAGACGTAAGACATTCCACCAGGTTATGAAACTTCTAATTATATTAACAGTAGGGAACACAGTGGGGCTGCTATGTTACAGCATCATCTAGCATTCTCATTCATGTCACATCACCTTAAAAGAAGAGGCAGTAGAGACAGCCCAGCTGTCTGTTTCTCCTAGAAATTTTGCGGAACTGGGGTTAGGGTTGTTTGTGGTCCCCATTACCATGGCTGGTCCCATTTCTAAGACATGACTGTCTCTGTTCTGGGACACTGATGGACTTGGACCAGAAATTCTTGGAAGCTTGGGGTAAATTTATTGTGGTTTGTCATCGTTGACAAGCCTGAGCACTGAAAAGTTAGGGTAGTCTGTAAATTAGGTATCTGATCACATTTAACAGACGCCTTCAGATTTTTTCGGTGTCCAGTCTCCACACAGTTGTTGCTCTATATCACAGCAAACTGTTCTCCCAAAGCAGTTGTTTCAGTTCCAGTTATCCTGAGCAAAATGAGATAACTCTGTTGCTGCAACCCTTAAACACTTTCTAATTCAAATATGAATGAAAAAGCTCAGATCTGATTAAAAATAAATGAAAGGCAGCTGCTGAGGACAACATAAAACAAACATCAACCAGGGTCCCCATATCATTCTTCTGATGTTGTAAGCAAATTCTTAATTAGTATAAACTAGGACAATGCAGTAAAAGCCAAGAAAGTTTCACTGGTTCTCAGCACCTGCTGATCAGACCCCGAAGCACATAAATAAAGCATCAGAGTTTCAGAGAAAGATCATTCCCTAATCAAAATATAATCTTCCTCCTATAATTTTGACTACACAGTCTGGGCAATGAGCTACCCATACGTGATGGAACTTAGGAGCTTAATGAGGAAAAAGTAATAAAGTGAGACGTGGCTTTTCTTTTGGACTTAGTAACAATGTATTTTTAGTAAATAGCAGTTATATTCTGGAATTTTGGTTCTGCTAGATTGCATTCCTACTTTGTCCTATGTAAATATGAAAAATACATTGTCGAAAACAAAAGTGGGTTTTATTCCTTTTTTTGAGTCGGGGT
Source organism: Tringa tobata (assembly GCA_033628505.1). Lineage (NCBI taxonomy): Eukaryota > Metazoa > Chordata > Aves > Charadriiformes > Scolopacidae > Tringa > Tringa tobata. The sequence goes on along the minus strand of JAHREE010000303.1, from coordinate 486,126 downwards.
GGGGTAGTGTGGGGTAGTGCTGTGGTATAAGAGGGAAATCTTTAAAACATGTATGAAAACCAAAAATCTTTATTTTGACCTTTCAAACTAAACCTGTTTACTTTCAGGAAGTGAAGGATATGTATACAGAGTCTGCTTGGATGAAGGGACTTGGCAAACAAAGGAAAACTCCACAGACATTTGGAGAGATAGTTCAGAATGTTCTGAGAAAAATCATTTCAAAAAAAATGTAAGTATGCTTTATATTGTGGTTTAATACTTTAATCTTCTTGATCCCTTCTTGAGTAACCAATAAAACATTTCCACTGAATACCTGCAAAAGACGTTCAGATTTCATTTAGATTACCAAATGGAAACAGAGGAAAGAGGGAGGGAGATTCCTGCTTTAGATGCCACAAATCATTTTCTGTTCAGCGTCCAGTGTTCATGTGCTGAATTTCTCCTAATAAAATTGAAAAAGACTGCAACTTGACAAGCAAATAACTTAAATTCAAAGCATTCTTGAGTACCGTGTCCAGTTTGGGGCCCCTCACAACAGGAAAGACATTGAGGTGCTGGAGCATGTCCAGGAAAGGGCAAAGAAGCTGGTGAAGAGCTTGTGGTGTTGCACAAGTCTTGTGAGGAGCGGCTGAGGGAGGTGGGGGTGTTCAGCCAGGAGAAAAGGAGGCTGAGGGGAGACCTTCTCACCCTGTACAACTCCCTGAAAGGAGGTTGTAGCCGGGAGGGGTCGGTCTCTTCTCCCAAGGAACAGATAGTAGGAAAGGAGGAAATGTCCTCAAGTTGCACCAGGGGAGGTTCAGACTGGATATTAGGAAAAATTTTTACAATGAAAGGGTTGGAACAAAACCTTGGAACAGGCTGCCCAGGTAAGGGGTTGAGTCACCATCACCAGCAGTATTTAAAAGACAGGTAGACATAGTGCTTGGAGATATGGTTTAGTGATGGTCCTTGTCAGTGTTAGGTTGATGGGTGGACTAGATGATCTGAAAGGTCCCTCCCAGCCAAGACGATCCTATGATTCTATTACTCTATGATCCCATCATCTGCCCCAAATTGCTGTAGTCTGCCAAGGCCAGACAACTTCATTATGTGCTTCCAGAGCCTTTTAGCTTTTAATGAACCTTTAGCTGGTACTTTCAAATTTAGCTAGTTACAGGCTGATGAATTCATCACAATGCAAATGCCATCCTTCCCAGTCTGATGCAGCAGCCTGAGCGCTGGTCTTTGTCAGCAGGGGCGAATGGCTTCCCTGAGCTGAGCAAAGAGTAAAGAAGATGCTCTCACCTCGACAGCACTCAGCTCTTCCTACTGAGGGTAAAATGGAAACAATTGCTGATCATCTCCGGTTTGTGAAGCTGGGAATCACACTCTTGCTCTGCAGCTGCAGAGAAGCCTGGCTCCTGTTCTCTGCCTGATGGCCACCCACTCCCACCCTGGGCACAGTGAGGGGCAGGGAAAGGATGGTCCAGGCAGTAACAGGGACCTGATCTTGCTGCACCACTGAGCAAGGACTTGCAACAAATGCAATAGAGTTTCAGATAATAGTAAAGTATGCAGCTTACCTGGTTTCAGCTTCTTGTAACTTGCCATAGAGTTCAGTTTAGCTGATATCAAAATTAAGTCTCTTAGGTAAGCACTAATTACTGTTGATTATTTTTTTCCTTTTTAGTACTTTATTGGGTGAGCACTGTTACTGTTTATGACTTTCTTGAGTAACATTACTGTATTGATTACTTTATTCAACACTATTAGTTCAGAATCCCCATGTACTACTAAGTTTTTACCGAACTCTTTATATAGTAAGTACATGAACTTCCAAACTTACAAAAGTTTATTTATACAAGTATGATAAATATTCATAAGTACTGAGAGTTTTCCATGGTTTGTAGACCATTCTGGATTGCAAAGTTGTGGGTGGGAGACACATTAATTCATCTTGTGCGGTAGCAGACAATTTCTCTGAAAGCTTTAGCAACTTTCTTATCACCACTAAATGTGGTTTTGTACCTGTTTGTTGTATTTAGTGAAAAACGCCAAGACGACAGAAATAACCCAGAGCTAGTATCTGCATAGACCGGAGAAATCAGCTTGATTTCATTTGCTTTGGGGTTGCAAAATTGCAAAAATGAGGGTTCATAACTCATGCATTTTACTAGGTTCATGCCTGTTAGAATGTTTTCATGGAGCAGAGTGACTAATGGCTATGCTGTGGGAATCTCCTGCACACACACTGTTCTCCCTAGACACTTTCACCTTCTCCAAGAGAGTTTCTACCAGCAGGCACAAGCTCATCTGTGCTATCCAGATAGTACTCATTAATATAAATTGATTAGGGACAACTGCTGGCACTGAGTAGTTAGAATTCACAAACAGCAAAATCACTGGGGAGAAGACACAGGTTCCAAGAAAATCTTTGCAGGCCAAATATGGATTATGAAAGTCATATGTCCTGTGTCTCTGTGTCCCCTCTGCAGAGAAGCTTTTCTTGAGCTAGAAAAGCATTATGAAGATATGAGAGGTAGACATAAGCAGATAAATGGAACAACTTAGCAAGAAGAATTGTTAAATGAAGCAAAGTGAAAAGGAAGTGTCTCTTTTCCTCCTCTGAGTTCTTAGTCATCAAAGACATTCTAAGACAGCTCTAAAAATTTACTTTTTTTCTTTGAACTCATGGCAGGAGTCAGCTGATTTCAATGACTAGAGACAAAGTTGACTCTCAAAATTGTACAGACACAACTGGTCTGTAACTGTGTCCCCAGGCCACACACACAGTAATTACACTTGTGTGTACAGGTTGAGTGAGTTGATCTCTGCAGTTATTAAACAACCGGGATCCATTTGATGCATGTAATCATGACAATGATTAGCTGCAAATCAGACTATGAATGGTGTTTGTGTAGGAGCAATCTGGAATGAGACCGGGAGTGCCTTCGAATCTAAAAAGAAACTAAGGCTGTCTGCAAGTCTCTCTGTCATGCAGTGATTTAATGAGGCAGTATAGGGACCAGGCATCAGAAACCACCACTGGCTACCTTGGAAAGCAAAGAAGTTGGACTCAAAAGTTTCTGAGCTGTGTTCATGTTCTGCCTTCCTGCCTGCATGTATAACACATTTTTCTTCTTTGTTCCTAGGAAGAAGAACATAAATTACTTACCACATTACAGTTGTTGTACACTATAGGATATTATTTTTCTCTCATCTCACTTGTATTAGCTCTCCTTATACTTTCTTTCCTCAGGTTAGTACAAATTTACATGTGTTTTAAAAGTAAAGACTCAAGTATGCACACTCTTCTTTTCATGTAACTTAATTTACTGCTCAGCTTCTGATGCAATCTTGTATTTGCCTAATAAGCATTATACAAGCATTTCCTAAGTAAAATCAATTGATGGCAACAATTTGAATACAACAGTATTTTTTTTTTTTATTTCTGCAAATTAAAGGTGTTCCAGAGGATTCATACATTACTTTTTCTCCCACAGAAAACTTCACTGCACAAGAAACTACATCCATATGAATTTATTTGCATCTTTTATCCTCCGTGCCATGGCAGTTCTTATAAAAGACACTGTATACTACAATATTTACTCCAAAAGACCAAATGACGAAACTGGATGGATATTGTACCTCAGTCCTGAGGTAACTTGTTAGTTCATTGCTAACAGTAAATGTGAGCTGCTAGTGGCAGTAAGAGTGACCGTTTTGGAAGTTTGCCATATGACAACAAGTTTTGAGGAGTTTGTTAGTTTTAGTTGAGCTTTGAATGCTGAAACTTTGCTGACAAAACCTGGGGTAATCAAGAAAAAATTAATCTGATTTGATAAATTGTAATAGATCGGTTATATATGAAGCCTTGTATTAAAAAGTTGAACTAATCAATAGCTATATTTAGAAACATCCCATAAAGCAAAACAACATGGCCCTGTAGTTTTTAGGAAAAAATCTACACATTTATTTGGCATTTCTATAACACTATATTTATTCACTCTTGGTATGTATAGCACAATGCAATGCAAACAAATCTTGCTATTGAGACAATATTATCAAACTGTATTTGCTGGGAAAAAACACTAAAAGAGAAAAAAGTAGTTTAAAGGCTTTTCTGTCTTAAGAATATATGCTAATTTTCTTACACTTGTTTAGATAAAGGAATGACTACATCTCTCATTTGCAACCTCTGTAGATATATTATACTTTCATGATGCTGTGTATATACTATATATATACATATAACTATAAATATGTAGTATACTATATATAGTTTGCCCATATCAACAAGCAAAATTACCTGCAAGATGTTAATGGTAACTATTATATAAATAGCTCATCAGTAAAAATTCTGATATGCAGGTTACAACAAAGAACATATATCCCAGATAACACTGTCTTTATCTTTTCCTACTTGGCACTTCCCCTCAAACTCTCTGACAATGTAGAAGCCTTTAAATTGTTTCACTCCCCTCCCGCCTCTCCCAAGCAGCAAGGAGAGTCTTGTGAGATATGTGACCAAACCACAGTTACATCGCAATCATGTGCTAGTTTTAAAATGGTTGCTAAAGACACAAGAGAAAAACATGATTTTTCAGAGCTTTTATATATTAACAATGATTCCTGGTCTCTCATTTCTACAGATTGTAACCATTTGCAGGACTGCCCAGTTTTTCATGCACTACTTTGTTGGGGCAAATTATTTTTGGCTATTAGTAGAAGGAATTTATCTGCATACGTTATTGATAACTGTTGTACTCTCTGAAAGACGACTGCTGCAGACGTATATTGTGATAGGATGGGGTAAGTACATAACAATTTGCAGGTTCTTGTTTCTGAGGTATTTAATTGAGTCAGTGGTGGATATTCTGTAGTTAAAAAAAAAATCTGAACAGTTTTGTTTGTTTGTTTGTTTGTTTTAAAGTCAACAATTGTCAGTAAGTTATGTCAGCAGTGATACCATTCAGTGCAGTTCAGGTTGATCTGCAGATACAGAAAATGGGTGGGATCAGGCTGGATCGATGGGCTGAGACTAATGGGATGAGGTTCAATAAGGCCAAGTGCCGGGTCCTGCACTAGGGTTGCAACAACCCCATGCAGCACTACAGGCTTGGGGAAGAATAGCTGGAAAGCTGCCTGGCAGAAAAGGACCTTAGGGTGTTGGTTGTCTGTTGGCTGAACATGAGCCAGCAGTGTGCCAGGTGGTCAAGAAACCCAAGAGTATCTTGGCCTATATCAGGAACAGCGTGGTGAGTAGGACTTGGGTGGTGATCGTCCCCCTTTACTGGGCATTGGTGAGGCCCCACCTCAAGTACTGTGTCCAGTTTTGGGCCCCTCACCACAAAAAAGACATTGAGGTGCTGGAGTGGGTCCAGGGAAGGACAACAAAGCTGGTGAGGGGTCTGGAGCACAAGTCTTATGAGGAGAGGCTGAGGGAGCTGGGGTTGTTCAGCCTAGAGAAGAGGAGGCTGAGGAGAGACCTTATGTCTACAACTACCTGAAAGGAGGTTGTAGAGAGGCGGGGGTTGGTCTCTTCTCCCAAGTCACAGGCGACAGGACTAGAGGAAACAGCCCCAAATTGTGCCAGGGGAGGTTCAGGTTGGATATTAGGCAAAATTTTTACCTGAAAGCGTTATCAAACATTGGAATGGGCTGTCCAGGGAAGTGGTTGAGGCACCATCCCTGGAGGTGTTCAAAAGACTGGTTGACATAGAGCTGGGGGACATGGTTTAGTGATGGTGGGCTTTTGTCAGAGTTAGGTTGATGGTTGGACTAGATGATCTTGAAGGTCCCTTCCAACCTAGATGATTCTATGATTCTATGAATTGTTTCTTAAGAAAACAGTAGCCCAGTGGAAAGAACAAGAAGAAATTTAACTGTATTTGGCTGTATTTTCTATCATCACTGAATATTGTGGTACTATCAGCAACTTCATTTTCTTTCTTTATTATAGAGCTTCTACATAGCAAATATGTCTAAATATTAACAATTTTCTCTTATATGTTCACCTCCTAGCTCACCTTAAAGTTCTGAAGTGTACTTTAAGTTAGAGGACAATCTGAAACACTGCATGATTCAGGTCTTATTTCAGGCATTTTTTAGGGGAAAAAGACAATGTAAAGTTAGTTACAAGCATTTGGACAACTTTGTGTAAATTATGCTGTGTAATCTGACAATTACATTTGTTGCTTACTCAAAGAGCGTAATTCTGTATTTTGCCTGGACAAAGGAGAAAATTAAGGTTTCCCAATTCCCAATGATCATCTGAAATCTACCTGTACAACTCTCAGGCATTTGAAGGTTTTAAATTAGAATTAAAAATGTACTCTTAGACTCTTATGTAGGTTTGTTGCAAGAGTTATTGATTCAAATCCAGTGGCCCAAGCTAAGGAGGAGGATAGGATGGATGGCCATAAGAATTTCTGACTGTAAAACATTTATCAATGTATGGTTTTGCAAGCTGGTTCACTATCACTATGTCTGTGTCTATTGAACTATATTGTCAAATGTAAAATTGTGTATCCAGGACTGTGAGACTATAGTGTATAGCCGATATTAAAAAAAAAAAAAAAAAAAAGTTATTTTTAGAAGGATTTTATTGTGGTAGACAATTATGTAGTTGTGAATAAATTATTCCATATTTACTGTACTGTACTGCTTGCTAGTATTATCTACTGAAGATAAGCAAGTATGATTTTAAAGGGGAGTTTAAACTTGAACATAAATAGCTTAACCAAATGGCAGGTAAGATTGAATTATAATAATTACAGTTGGAATGCTACAATATTTACACATTTAAAATAAATGTTTGGTTATTGTTATTAAGGCTGGAATAAACAGTTTGACAGTAATTCATGTCATTCAGTTTTAGTTGTCTAGAAGTTATACTATGCTTTCTCTGTAACAATTGCAGGGGATGAAGACAGTTCACTTTAATTCTCTTCGACATCTATCTTACCTCTTGAATTTTGAAATGAGAATTGGATAGCATCTAAAAAAATAGCCTACTCGAGAAATTCCTAGAATTAACTAAATTTTAGACAAGGCCATTTTTCATGCTTTTCTAATATGACTGCATTAATTTATAAACAAAGGACCATTGCTGTAGAAAAATGCTAACTGTGAAAGCAAGCTCCAAACCAGGACTTCAGTATCTAAAATACCACACAGGGGGGAACCTGAGCAAAAAAGTTTCAAAGACATGATATAAAACCCCGTTGAAGTACACAACATAACTTCATTTAGGACAAAACTATGTGGTCTGAGAGAATAAAGATCCACTAAATAAGCCAGAAACCTTAACTGTCTTGTATGGAAATGGCTTGTGTTTACTACTACTGATGAGATTAAAAGATACGTGACTTTTGTCGCTTAAAGCATTTGAACCAGGTTTTGAGTATGCATGAGCCAGTATTATATGCATTGTTCTGAAGTACAGTCCAACAGATTGCTTCACTTTGTGCATTGTGTAATCTTGTTACCAGAGATCAATAAAAAAGTACTCAGACCCAGTAACTTTGGCAGTGGTACATTTCATTTTGGAGAATTAAATCAGTTAGTTACAAGTGAATGTAAAACCTATAGTTGACATTGTACCATGTTTTTCCTTTTGTTAACAATAAGAGCACCTAGGCTCTTTTCTTTTTGTTTTATAGTTTTAAATCTGAAATAAGATTTTATTTAGCTTCCTGTAACAACAGAAGAATTCTAGCAGACTGTTCAACACCTCAAACATCTTAGTTCTTTAAAGACCAGATAAAAACTAGCATAGAAGTTAAGAAATTCAGGTTGTGTTAGTCTAGCCTTGTGAGAAACTGAGGAGTTCTGAGGCCTTGATAATAAATGTAGAGCCTTTGTGATTGACTTGACAACAATCTAACAAGGTAGAAAGAGCGGAGAGTACATAACAAGGAGGTGTTTGCAATGGGAACAGTCAGGTTTTTAGAAATGTCAGTCCATGCATATAAAGCAAGTGCTGTAACATCAGGAAAGTTTCATTTCCATGTTTAAAACAAAAATGTTGATCTATTGTTTAAATCAAAATTATGTCATTGTAGAGCATAATCTGATATGTTGACACCAGATGAGAAAGGAGCTTCAGGAAAAATCATTGCTTTTACTTGAGGAAGTATGTATAATGAGGAAGGGTATGTTTAATTGCACACTTGGAAAAAAGTTATTTTTTTCACATCCGAAACAGAAGCTTTGATCTTCATTCTCATTAACTTTATCAAGTTAACACAGTAAACAATTTGATGGATATCAGTTTTTAATAACTACGATGAAGAGATAAGAAAAGCCTAAACAAACTAGTCATCAATCATTTGAATACATTACCTCAAATTCAATACTAGATTCTCAGATGCAGTTCTTCCAAGTTCCATGGTAGATGTGAAATTCCACATATAAAATCTTTTTTCACCGAATCCACTCACACATTTAAGATGAGAAGAACATGTACATATATGTCAGTATATTACAGCTCAGATTTTGTGACCTAAATCTAGGTACATACTGCAACATCTCTATGGAGGATGACATTTTTTCAGGACAAATACTAACTGTTTCAAATTCAAATATTGCATTTGAGGACTTGGATAAAAATTTGCTGACTAGAATTGTCTCAGGTCTTGTCACAAAACAAGTCTAGTTTCTCAAGGTAAAGGCTCTTGATAAAAAAGGAGATAAAATACTCTCCCATATCCTTTTCTGCACAGTCAATAGTGAGTTGCAAGTATCCCAGACCAACTTCCTTATGTTTACAATGAAATCAAGTAGCTAATATTAAAAAAGTGAAAACTTTCCTGATTATTTAAATATGAAGTCAAGCTCCATGTGATTAAAACAGAATTCTAATTTTTTTCATCCTGAGGCCATCTCCCAACCCGTGTCACTCCCCTGCTTCTCCTGTGTTTGAGTTCTCTGAGTGGTGTTTTCATATCAGACTTCCTGTGGGTTCTTAGGATCAGGTAGTGCTTAAATCTTTAGTTTAGTCTACCTAATGGAGAAGGGGATTCATTTTGTATAAGGTTAAATTTTGGTAACTAGTATTGAGACCCTCTCTAGAACCAAAGGAAGAAGACAAGTAACTTTGAAGAGTGAACTATTGCAATGTTTAAGAGAAGTGCGATATTACATTAATCCTTTCATACATCTTTAGATATAGTCACATTGGAACTTGTCCTGTTTCCTAGAGCATTCTTTTCTCCGGCCTTACCTGTATTCATCCACTATCATACTGTGAAGATTATTTTTCAGGCTTACAGTTTTGAACATACTATCCCATTTTTGATGCCACTCCTTTTCCACTTTTCCTTCTTCCTTGTCAGATATTAACCACTTTCCTTCATTTTCACACTCATTTCCATCTTCCTCATTTAATAAAAGTTTCCATCAAAGCATAACACCACACTTAATTGTCCATTGCCTAGCTTCTTGGCTTTCTCCTTTGCTACAGCTTGCACTTAAGAGGGTCCTTCTCACCATTCATGCCTTGATTTCTCTGTTCCCACTCACATTCCTCTTTAAAGATCCTTTGTGCTATATTAATATAACTGTATTAGCATATAGGCTGCTGACACAAAAAGACCACTATCTTTCACACTGATTAGTGTTGTCTCATTGCTTCCTCACTCTTCCCACCTCTCTAAATTGATTTATTGCTTTGATCACCAGCTTGTTGGAACAGGGACTAATCATTTTATTTCTTTATCAAACTGCAACAGGGCAAGTCTATTAAGAAATTTGCTCACTGCTGTAGGAGTATAAAAAATAAAGATCACTTCCCACTCTGTCAGTCCCACTCTGTTTCTCTCATGCCTGTATCATGTTCACTGATTTCCTAAAGACTTTTTTCCAACTAATAAGCTTAATTTCTTATTTATATTTAGTAGAATTACTACTAAGAGGGAACATCTAGAACCTGTCTTAGACATTATGTAGTACTGCTGCTGCTGAACCACAGGGGCGAAGCCTGCTTACATCTGCTGAGACACACTTCCTCAGCTACTGTCCAAGAACTGCACTTGATAACATCACCACATCCTCACAGTTATTATCTTTCCCTGTAGGACAACCTCATATTCCCCAGGACATGTACCTCCTGCCCCAAGGATTGTTCTCTCAGATCCGCTTGTTGTGCCAGTCATCCCCCACGCAAGTGAAACTCTTTCTATCTCTTTCTTCATTTTACCCACTCAGAGGTCCATTATCTCTGAAAGTATTTTGCTTCTGGCCCTTTCCCTGTATTGCCACATTTCAGCTCTCACCATAACTTTAACTAGTGTCCCAGAATCTTGAATAGATCCTGTTCTGGCCCCAGTGATGCACATCTTCTTTTCTTTCTGTCACACCCACCAGAAAATCTCCTGTGTGTTATTGGCTGAGAATTCAGTCAACCTGCCTTCTGTAGCTCCCGTGCCTTGTGCTTGTGATTGAAGCTTGTGCCTGCATATTTGTAGACACACTGGAATGGTATAATAATCATTTATTTCAATCTGCTATGATCTCCAGGAGGAGGGAAAACAATAGAGGAAGGGGGACCACAGAATCATAGAATGGTTAGAGTTGGAAGGAACCTTAAAGATCATTGAGTTCCAACCCCCCTGCCATGGGCAGGGACACCTCCCACTAGAGCAGGTTGCTCAAAGACCCATCCAGCCTGGCCTTGAACACTTCCAGGGATGGGGCATCCACAGCTTCTGCGGGCAACCTGTTCCAGTGCCTCACCACCTTCACAGTAAAGAATTTCTTTCTGGTATCCAATCTAAATCTCTTCTCTTCCAATTTAAAACCGTTACCCCTTGCCCTGTCACCACACTTCCTGATAAAGAGTCATTCTCTGGCTCTCCTGTAGGCTCCCTTCGGATATTGGAAGGCTGCTATAAGGTCTCCCCGGAGCCTTCTCAGCCTGTAGCCATAAGAGAGGTGCTCAACCCCAGCTCTCTCAGCCTGTAGCCATAAGAGAGGTGCTCCAGCCCACTGGTCACCTTCATGGCCCTCCACTGGACCCATTCCAACAGGTCCATGTCCTTCCTGTGTTGAGGACTCCAAAGCTGCATCCCAGGATGCAGTTGACTTTCTGGGCTGCCAGTGCACACTGCCAGCTCATGTTGATCTTATCCACGAGCACTCCCAAGTCCTTCTCTTCAGGGCTGCTCCCCCAGCCATTCTCTGTCCAACCTGTATTTGTGCCTGGGGTTGCCACATCCCAGGTGCAGGACTCTGCACTTGGCTTGGTTGAAATTCATGCAATTTGCATGAGCTAGGAAAGGCAAGCCAGGAAAGTAAGCCTTTGTCAGTTGTTTTAATTAACTATACAGAGTTCCATGCTTCCACTGAAAAATCTTTAAGGTTCAACAAATAAAAATGTTGACAACTGGTGCCTTAGGTAGTCTGTGAGGCCTCAGGTGCCAATTATTTTGAATTCTTGGGGTCAAGAATTTAGATTTGGACAGGTCAGCAGTGTATGGGTATGTATATATATGTGTATACCGATCTGAAAATTCAGCTATACAATGACATTTCATTTTGTATTTGAACTACAAATGGGGAGAGCTGGAATCAGTTTGATTTTTGTACAATTCTAAACAGAAGACTGAAAAGCATATGTCTTTATACTACCTGTAACATCTCTCTGTTTTTTATGAACCATTCTGCAAGCTTGGCTGTCATTGACTCCTTTTTTTTCCAGTTGTTCCTATCCTGTTTGTGGGCCCTTGGGGAATAAGCAGATCAAAGCTGGAGAACACTGGGTAGGTTACTAAATAAAATGTGCTATAGAATACTGGCTTTCTGTTTGCATATTTTTTCTGGAAGCCCTTGACAGTAATTGACACAGGTATTGACTATGAGATTATATTAAGATTATACAGCATTTATTCATACACGTTACATTTTGTAGGTTCATTTTAGCAGTTTTGCATTAAACTGCTACTAGGAATTCTCAGATTTACTTATGCATAACTCAAGAAGTACATTCACTGTTTCTGAAATAAAAGCTATTGCATCCAATGTTCATCCACTTATATGAAGCAAATTGTCAGCACAAACATCTTCATGGAGAGGAAAAGGAGACCAGTGCTTTTCTCAGAGACCATCTACATTTAAGGATTAATTAGCATTCACTATTATTTTGAAAAAAAAAAAAAATATTGTTGTGTGGATCCAAAGACTGAGTTTTCCAGATAGTTCTGAGGTTTGCAGTCTAGGGAAACATCTCTCAACATTCTGGAGGAAAGATTACAACTGTTGTGAGACTCTTTGTTTTATTCCATTTCTCCTGGGTGCCACCTTTCAGTAGAACTTTGTCACCTTTTTAAAACACATATATTATGTAAGCTTTCTAATTTTTTCTAATAAAATAATGTAATTATACTTTACTCTTCAGGTGCTGGGGAACAAATGAACACATGGGAATCTGGTGGATTATCCGAGGACCAATGCTATTTTCCATAGCAGTAAGAATTATTTCAGCTATGCATAATATCAAGCACTAGTGCGATTGTCTTTCATGACCCTTTCTCCAAGTATAACCCAATTCTCAGATTAGAAACGACGAGACAGAAAAAATTGAAAATGAAGTATTTTACTGTGGGTGGATGGGAATATGTCTTTTCTTTCTATCTATCTAGATACAACAAAGATTTCAGTGTCAACCTCTCAAAACACTGCTGTTTATCTGTGCATTGAATTCTGCACAGCTCCATCTATATCAAAGATGGAGCCTTTTGCTTCTAATATTTTTTACTAATTCTATTTTTACCCTCATTTTCTCAATAAGAAAGTTACTTAGGAGAGCGCTATAATGTGGTAAGCATCACTAGAAAACTCCAAATTCTCTATAGAGGAAGATCTTTTGATAACAAGGATGCAGAAAAGTAGCAACAGAAGTACTGATGCTCATGGGGAGAAAGCATTCATCTAATGAAAAAAAAAATTAATCATAGCCTGACAAGACTGAATTATGATTTTTTTTTTTATTAAATAAATGCAAAAGAAAAAGTGTACAGCTGAAATGCAGTGATAATGAAGAAATGGAAATAACATGATCAAAACAACTCATGAGTACCTTCACAGAATTTTGATAGGTGGGACTATGGTGTGCATTTAGAATACCTTATATTCCCACATAGTCAGCAAAGCATAAAAGAATTAGAGGAATAAGTGATTTGGTTACCTAGACAGATGGCAAATATTTTAAAGAAGACATGTACTTTACTTATGCAAATGTGTATGGGGAGTAAAAGATGGATTGCTCAAAATTTAATATTGAGGAATTGATGCATTCAATGCATCAGTTGGAAAGGAGAGCATTGGTTTCTGTCACACTGGAGAAAAGATGTGTAAATTAAAACTTTAGAGAAGAAACAGTGGACTATGTTTTGCTGATGATGATTGGAGACTGACTTTGCTGTTGACTTGAGGTCATGGAGAACAGAAGTGCCTGAGGACTGGAGGAAGGCAAATATCACTCCAGTCTACAAAAAGGGCAAGAAGGAGGACCCAGGGAACTACAGGGCAATTAGTCTCACCTCTGTCCCTGGGAAAATAATGGAAATGGAAAACGACTTGTTCTGGATGTCATGTCCAAACATACTGAAGACAAAGAAGTTGTTGGAAGTGGTCAACATGGATTTAGCAAGGGTAAATCATGCTTGACCAATCTGATAGCCTTCTATGATGTTATAACTAGATGGCTGGATGAGGGGAGAGCAGCAGATGTCATCTACCTTGACTTCAGCAAGGCTTTTGACACTGTCTCCCACAACATCCTCATTAGAAAATTAAGGAAGTGTGGGCTAGATGATGGGGCAGTGAGGTGGATTGAGTCCTGGCTGTGTGACAGAATTCAGAAGGTTGTCATTAATGGAGCAGGGTCAAGTTGGAGGCCTGTAATCAGCAGTGTCCCCCAGGAGTCAATACTCGGCCCAGCCCTGTTCAACATCTTCATCAATGACCTGGACGAGGGGACAGAGTGTATCCTCAGCAAGTTTGCTGATGATACCAAACTGGGAGGGCTGGCTGACACTCCAGAGGGCTGTGCTGCCATCCAGCGTGACCTGGACAGGCTGGAGTGGGCAGAGAAGAACCTAATGAGGTTCAACAAGGGCAAATGTAAGGTCATGCACCTGGGGAGGAAGAACCCCAGGCACAAATATAGGTTAGGGGTGGATCTTCGGGAAGTATTACTGAGGAAATGGACCTGGGAGTCCTGGCAGATGGCAGGATCTCCATGAGCCAGCGATGTGCCCTTGTCGCCAACAGGGCCAATGGAATCCTGGACTGCCTAGGGAGAAGTGTGACCAGCAGGTTGAGGGAGGTCATTCTCCCCCTCTACTCTGCACTGGTGAGGCCACAACTGGAACACTGCATCCAGTTCTGGGCTCCCCAGTTCAAGAGGGACAGGGAACTACTGGAGAGAATCCAACATAGGGCAACCAAAATGATTAAGGGATTAGAGCACCTCCCTGATGAGGAAAGGCTGAGAGAGCCGGGGCTCTTTAGCCTCGAGAAGAGAAGACTGAGGGGAGACCTCATCTATGTTTACAAGTTCCTAAAGGGTGGGTTGAAGGATGATAGAGACGGACTCTTTTCACTGGTTTCCAGCGATAGGACGAGGGGTAACGGGCATAAGCGGGAACATAGGAAGTTCCACTCAAATATGAGGAAGAACTTCTTTACGGTGGAGGTGACAGAGCACTGGAACAGGCTGCCCAGAGAAGTCGTGGAGTCCCCTTCTCCGGAGATTTTCAAGATCCGCCTTGATGCAGTCCTGAGTGATGTGCTCTAGGCAATCCTTCTTAGCAGGGGAGTTGGACTAGATGATCTCTAGAGGTCCCTTCCAACTCTGTCAAATCCGTGAATCCGTGAGACAACTGTGTGAAAGAAAAAGCGAGCATAGTTAGAACTGAGCTGTGAAACAGAGGAACACACTCAGTAGCCAACAAAACCAGTAAATAATTAGGACAGTGGAAAATTCTCTATCAAAAAAAAAAAAAATGTTGTGGAGAGAGGAGCCAGAAAAGAAAGTAAAAAGACCTGAGAGGTAAGAGGAGGCAAAAGCCAAAAAAGAGCAGTAAGAAAGTCTGAAACTGTCCCAACACTAAGGGAAAGGTAAAGATGGACTAAGTCCATACCTGGGGGGATCTGAACCAATTTCTTCCTGGGTATATGTAGTTCTGAAAGAAGACTCAATAATCAATTTACTTTTTCAGGGCTGAGCAGAAAAAATACAGCTAGTGGAACACAACCAGCAGAAACATGTAATAGCATTCATATTCATCAAAGAGATGACGTGTTTTGCTTTCGTTGCAAGCATATTAAGTTCACTGATATTATTATGCTCAACCCAGAGCAAGTCACCTGAATAATAAGAAATTAAACAGGCATAAGAGGGAGGAGTGCATTCTGAAGTAATTTGAAGACTAACATTTGGATGGAGACAATCATCAACTTAAAAATACCTTTTAATTAACCTATGTCTGCACAATTTCCTTTTAGTCAGTGACCCAGTGGGTCATAATTGCTAATGTAAATCAGTGCAAATGACTGAGGATGTGAACCACCATTTTTAGCAAGATTGCATGTTACATCAAGAACACTGCACGTTGGAGGAAGTGATTGTTCCTCTCTATTCAGCACTTGTGAGAGCGCATCTGGAATACTTTAGCCATCTTAAGACATTAACATACTAGAGACAGTCCAACAGAGGCCATCAAGGCTACTGGGGCCTGGAGCACATGAAGTACCAGAAGAGGCTGAGAGAACTGGGTTTGTTCAGAATTAAGAAGGGGGGGCTAAGTGGGAATCCAATTGCTGTCTTCAGTAGCAATAACAATGGGGGCATATGGGGCCAGGAGGGTACAGCAAAAGGATGGCAGAAAATAGAAAAGAGCTGTAACATACCAAGTCAGATTAGATATAAAGAAATTTCTAAGGGTAGCTTTCTAACCTCAGTTCAGATATTCATTCACAGAAATATCAAGGTGGACATAAAGTGACAGAAGATGTAACATTTTGTTCAAAAATCCCTCTAACTAAACTTAGCAAAAAGAGAGGTCACCTTAAGTTTACATGTAAATAAAGATGTAGAGATACATGTTATTCCTCTAGCATAATTTTTAATCCCTGCTTTTTTGCACTACATTTTGGTATCTTCTGCCTTGGTGCTATTTTCCAGAAACAGATAGCCCCAGCAGTTTAATTTACTCTGAGCATGTAGCCTCTGATCTTTATCAGTGCTAATAGTTATTAGGTATTCTGGAATACAGAAAAAGTGTAAAAGATACAGCATTATCATTTAGTCTTTATGGATGTCTTTCTGCAGAAGAACAGACAGCAGCTAGAGAACAGTTGAAGCTGTTTCACCTCCCAGCAATGTGTAAAGAGGACCAGGCTCAGCTTCTTCCTGGGGTGACTTTCTTAAACCAAATTTAATTTGCCTGACTGTTGAGTCTTGTAGTATTGAGTCCTTGAAGTCATGAAGGAACTGGCCTATCTTCATCCTGTGTATTTTGATGTCAATGCTCATTTTAGAAGAAGCCATAAACTTCCAAATATCACTAAGACATCCCATTGCTGTTAGGTTGCAGGACATTCTGTCTAAGATTGTTCCTCAGAATCACACTGAGTGACCCTTAATTGGAAATTACTTTTAAGGCAAACAGGAAATATATGTGCAGACCTAATGTTACAGAAGCCAGTTTGCCAGTGTACATGGTGGTGGCCAGCAGTGGAGCTGAACATGGGCAGATTTCTTCTGTGGGTTGGTCAGTGTCAGCATCACTCCATCTCTGATACCATGGAAGTGGCAGACAAGGAATCAATGAGAACTGATATTGAAAGGTTAAGCAAAAGGGATGATACCAGATTGCAGGAGAATGGAATGCTGAATGTGACTAGAAATGGGCAATAAGAATGAGCAAAGAGTGGTGAAGAGGAATTAAGAGGATACTCAGCAAGATAAATCGGATAGAGGGTCAGACACAATATGGAGGCAAGAGAAATACATAGTGGGCAGAAATGAAGGGGTTAGAAACCCAGAGCCAGATAATTCAATAACCTTCTCAATATCCTGTTCTTGAATATAATTCAACAAACTTATCTAAAATCCACCAGCAAAACGTGTCAGCACTACCTAATGATGGTTGTGCATTGATTACAACAGCCAGGTTTTGCAGCTGGACCCTGTTCTCATAGGACTTAAGTTAGTGTACAGGCCAAAAGCTGGGAAAGTACAACCCCAGGCGCCAGTATATGCTGGGGTCTGCCCAGGTAGAAGGTGGCTTTACAGAAAGGGACCTGGGGGTCCAGGCAAACACCAAGTTGACCATGAGCCAATCATTTGCCCTTGTGGGGCAAGAATTTCACTGAATTTCACTGAATTTCAGAGTTGGAAGGGACCATAGAGATCATCTAGTCCAACTCTCCTGCCAGAGCAGGACCACCCAGAGCATGTCAGATCATGCTACTCAGGACGGCATCCAGGCGGGTCTTGAAAATCTCCAAAGAAGGGGACTCCACGACCTCCCTGGGCAGCCTATTCCAGGGCTCCGTCACCCTCACTGTGAAAAAGTTTTTCCTCATATTCAAGTGGAATGTCTTATGTTCCAACCTGTGCCCATTGCCCCTTGTCCTCTCACTGGCAACTACTGAAAAGAGTCTGGTTCCCTCCTCCTTCAGTCCGCCCTTGAGATACTTATAGGCATTAATAAGGTCTCCCCTCAGCCTTCTCTTCTCCAGACTAAAGAGTCCCAGCTCTCTCAGCCTCTCCTCATAAGGGAGATGCTCCAGTCCTCGAATCATCTTTGTTGCCCTACGCTGGACTCTTTCCAGTAGTTCCCTATCCCTCTTGAACTGGGGAGCCCAGAACTGGACACAGTACTCCAGTTGTGGCCTCACCAGCACAGAGTAGAGGGGGAGAATGACCTCCCTCGACCTGCTGGCCACACTCTTCCCTATGCAGCCCAGGATTCCGTTGGCCCTCTTGGCTACAAGAGCACACTGTTTGCTCATTGTCATTTTATTGTCCACCAGGACCCCCAGATCCTTTTCTTCGGAGCTTGTCCCCAGCAGGTCCATGCCTAACCTGTATTGATGCCTAACATTCTTCTTTCGCAGGTGCAGGACCCTACACTTATCCCTGTTGAACCTCATGAGGTTCTTCCTTGCCCAGCTCTCCAGCCTGTCCAGATCCCGCTGGATGGCAGCACGGCCCTCTGGGGTGTCAGCCACCCCTCCCAGTTTGGTATCATCAGCAAACTTGCTGAGGATACACTCTGTCCCCTCATCCAGGTCACCGATGAATATATTGAACAGTACTGGACCAAGAATTGACCCCTGGGGGACACCACTAGTTACAGGCATCCAGCTTGAACCTGCTCCATTAATCATCACCCTTTGGGTCCTGTCACACAGCCAGTTTTCAATCCACCTCACTGTCCCCTCTTCCAGCCCGCACTTCCTCAGTTTCCCAATGAGGATGTTATGGGAGACAGTGTCAAAAGCCTTGCTGAAGTCAAGGTAGATGACATCTGCTGCCCTCCCCTCATCCAACCAACCAGTTATAACATCGTAAAAGGCTATCAGATTGGTCATACATGATTTACCCTTGGTAAACCCATGTTGCCCATTTGTATGGGGGACAGTATCGAATGCTTTTCGAAAGTCCAGGTATAGAATATCAACAGCCTTTCCCTCGTCCAATAATCTCATTATCTTGTCATAGAAGGAGATCAGGTTCGTCTGACAGGACCTGCCTTCCATAAACCCATGCTGACTCAGCCTGATCCCCTGGTTGCCCAGTATGTGGGTTTTGATGGCATTCAAGATGACCTGCTCCATGACCTTCCCTGGTATCGAGGTCAGACTGACAGGTCTATAGTTTCCTGGATCCTCCTTTTTGCCTTTCTTGTAGATGGGTGTTACATTTGCCACCCTCCAGTCCATTGGGACCTCCCCAGTTAGCCATGACATCTTTGGCACAAAACCGAGAAATTCAGCTACAAACAAATTATTCCAGAAATATTCCCTCAATGTTCTGACTCTGTAATTGTATTAGTAATCTTGTGATTTTGAGGACAAAATCCCAGATTTCAATTTTGGAGCACACTACCAGAAAAATCTGTACAGGAGGCAATCTTGGCTTTGGGTTTAACGTGAAAAATTAGTGACAAGAAATTGAACAGGAAGGTCACTATCACCAAACTTATGTTTCTAAGTAACTGAAAAATATTTACATAGCTAAATATGAGTGATCTGTTAACAAGATTCTTAGACTTTCCTATCACTGTTTAAAAGTCCATGGAACCGCATAGAAAGTTTCTGTGGTACTGTGACAAGTCACCTACTTTTTAAAAAATGCACCCAGAATAATCATTATGGAAGACAATCTTCTTTAACAGGTCTGGGAACATGTTTGCATAGATAAAAGAAGAGATCTCAAAAGAAAGTGAGTTCTAAGGAAGACTTACAATGTCAGGAATGGCTTGAATCTTTGAAAGTTTAGCACAGTTATAAGCAGTAGAAAAAAGAATACAACAAAAAGCATCAGACGATGTTAAATACAGGCACTGCTGTCTGTGACTATCATCATCGATCTTCCTGTAGCAATACAGAGAATATAGCTGAGATCTTTTGGACCTTGCACGTTGAAGTAAAATGGAAATACACTTCTTGTTAGGGAGCTAATACTGGAATTTAATAGGAAGCTAGTTGTGGAATTTCCATTCTGCTCTCTGCCCTCAGCCTTCCATCCCCCTGCCCAGTCCTGATAGACAATAAAATAATTCATCTCAGTAAGACAGGACTGGAGTAGAAGGCATGGATTCACAATGTTTTGATTAAAGATACTAAGAACTGGAAAGAACTGGGAAACTGGGGTGTGGAAACCAGCTCACAAACCCTCAGATTTCCATTGATTTAAGTGCAGTTTTCAGTGCACACTTATCTCCTTGCAGAGCCGCCTGCCCTTGCTGTTCTCACAAAGGGGGAAGATGTTTGTGAAAAGGTGAACTCCAGGACTTTACATAAGACATAATGTACCATTAAGACTCTGTCCAAGAGAGCACAAACCAGGGCGTGCAAGATTATAGGCTAAGGATAATGTTCTCACTTGGGTTTTCAAGAAGACCAGGTATGTTCCTGAGTCAACAGTGTCTGCATCTGTGAAAAAAGCTAGATCAGAAATGCTGATGTCATTTAGGAATGTCCCACAAGTATTTTACATCCCCTTTTCTTTTGAGGACCTTTTGTCACACTCAAGGAATAAAATGTGACACAGTGGTAGAGGCCACAGGTGTACAGTTAGGACACCTGAGAGCAGAGATCTTACTGCATTGCAAAGTCCTTGAGAAAATGTCCATAACACTCAACACACAGGTGCTGACCTGCCTTTAATTCTCAGGTAAGAAAATGTTTGTGGATTCTGTGGCTTTCCTATATCATAGTCTGAATATCTGTTACACCTGGTGGTGGTTGGTAAATTCCTGATTTACAAGGGCAAACTGGCAACCTTCTGATGATGTGAGAAAAAAAAGGGCTAGGAGTTCTTTGTTATTTGTTACATACCTGTATTTGTAGTCATGAAAGCTCATTTGCTGAGCTTTCAGTTTGGAAATCAGCATCCTAAGAATTTTTAAGAAGATGCCAAAGTTAACCTTGAAAGAAAATACATATGAGTTACTTACAATAAATACTATGACACTACTCATACAGCTATTAGAGAAAGATAAAAGTGATATTAAACAGTTGTAAAACCTGTCAGCAAATAACTGGAATGCACTTGTGATCAGGTCAGAGCAGAAGCAAGTTATTTCCACTGCTGCAGCAGAGAGCACAGAGCAGGACTGATAGACTCTGCTGGTATCAACTCTCTCCAAATGAGGCAGTTAACAGAGTTTATATACCTTTAAGTCATACACCAAACCATGACAGGTAATCAAGATGTGGCAAAACCCAACAGTGATTGCACTTCTTCAGGTAAAGAGGCTCTAAATAGCCAGTCAAGGAAGCCCTGGGCGTTCTTTTATGAGCCATTCACTCCTTTGTTAAATAAACCCTGCCAACTTGGCCAAGACCAATCTGTAAATATTTCTTTTCAAATGAGGCCTGCAAATGCCTATTAGTCATTAACTATATCACTTCCAAAAACCAAAAGCCCTATGCAAAAAAGTTACTAAGGTTGAAAAGTTGAGAAACTTAGCATTGCCTTATTCAGTTTGATTTACATACACATTATGATATGTGATCTTAAAATTACATTTTAATTTTAACACAGAACTTCCTCATTTTGGGGATAGACAATTATTCAGGACTACGTTTCTTGTCTTCTTTTGATGAGCAGGTATTACTGCTGGAGTCCTAGTTCTTGTTCTATGTAAAGAATTGATTTCACGCTGTCCTCCTCAAATGTGCACAGATGTAATTTTAAAATATCACAGGGTGATAAGTGGATATTATTCCCTTAAAAAAAAAAAAAAAGACAACAAAAGCATAAATAGATGGAGGTCCAAAGTGCAAGATCTGACCAGTTAAAGGTGCTTTGGTTTTGTTTTGCAGAGCAATTAGCATCAACATCACGTTACTGAGTTTATCATACTTGTTACTTCGACTGCAACTGGAAGTGCCCAACCCTTACCTCATTGGCTGCCCAGACATTCAAAAACCAAAAATCAGAACTTAGTTGTGATATTTTGCCTAGCATTGGGGCAACAGAGTTGGAAAGCAATTTCCTGAGGCAGCATTGAACTACCTTAAGCTCAGGATCTTCCTTTTTCCTCATGAATCACATTCTTGTCATTCATACATCTCTGTTACTGAAGAGCATGTCTTACAGACTGTTCTCCTGTTTTATTCTGCAGCATTAGTTCATGTTGTGGGCTCTTTTGACAAGTTAGGGGAGAGATAGATGTGCACATGGACAAGATGGGGTGAGTTACCTTTATATGGATAACTCTACTTCTGATCTTTTCTAACTTTTAAAATTTGACTTCTCCTTTCACTCTAATGTTTTCTTTTTACAAATACAAAGAATTCATCATAGTCAACATTGTAAGATGTTGTTCAAAAGTAGACCTACCAAGCATTTTCTATCCAAAGTGACTTTTTCCTGGAAACTTTGGTTTATTCTAAAAATGATTTTCCATTATGAACTTCTTTTCACAGAAAACACTAAAACTTCATTGAAAATTATTGTCATAAGATTCTAATATGTTTACTCTCCATGTTTCATGGAAAAGGCAGAATTTTCACTAGAACGTTGAAGCAAAATCACAAAATCACAGAATAGTTAAGGTTGGCAAAGACATCTGGAGGCCACCTTGTCCAACCCTCCTGCTCAAGCAGGACCACCTTTCCTTCCCAAGAACATGTCCAGATGGCTTTTGAATATCTCCAAGGATGGATGCTCCATAACCTCTCCAGGCAACCTGTGTCATTGCTTGGTCACCCTTACAGTTGAATATCAGCGTTCCCTGATATTCAGAGGAAACCTCTTGTTTCAGTTTGCGCCCATTGCTTCTGTTCCTGTCTCTGAGCATTGCTGAAAAGAACCTGGCTTCATACTTGTTGCACCTTTCCTTCAGGTATTTATATACATTGATGAGATCCCCCAAGCCTTCTCTTCTCCAGGCTGAACAGTCCCAGCTCTCTCAGCCTTCCTTATGGGAGAGAAGCTCCAGTTCCTTAGTCCTCCCTATGGCCCTTTGTTGGTCTCTTTCCAGTATGTCTCTTGTACTGGTGAGCACAGAATTGGACACAGCACTCTAGATGTGGCCTCATCGGTGCTGAAAGAAGGTACGGATGGCCTCCCTTGACGTGCTGACAGTGTTTTTACTGAGGCAGCCCAGGATACCATCATTCATCCAGTGAGAGGACAAGGGGTAATGGGCACAAGTTGGAACATAAGACGTTCCACTTGAATATGAGGAGGAACTTTTTCACAGTGAGGGTGACGGAGCCCTGGAACAGGCTGCCCAGGGAGGTCGTGGAGTCCCCTTCTTTGGAGATTTTCAAGACCCGCCTGGATGCCGTCCTGAGTAGCATGATCTGACATGCTCTGGGTGGTCCTGCTTTGGCAGGAGAGTTGGACTAGATGATCTCTATGGTCCCTTCCAACTCTAAAAATCAGTGAAATTCAGTGAAATTCAGTGAAATCTCATGGAAAAACTGGCTTCACACGGCCTGGATGAGCATACGATCTGCTGGATCAAGCACTGGCTGACTGGAAGGTCCCAAAGAGTAGTGCTCAATGGATTTAAATCCAGCTGGCAGCCGGTCACAAGTGGTGTCCCTCAGGGCTCAGTGTTAGGACCATTTCTGTTTAATGTCTTTATTGATGATCTTGACAAGGACATAGGGCGTATCATCAGCAAGTTCGCAGATGACACCAAGTTAAGCAGGAGTGTTGATTCCCAGGAGGATAGGGAAGCTCTACAGAGAGACCTAGATAGATTGGATCATTGGGCCAACACCAATGGTATGAGTTTCAGTAAGGGCAAGTGCCAGGTTCTGCACTTGGGCCACAAGAACCCCATGCAACGCTATAGGCTTGGGGAAGTGTGGCTGGAAAGCTGCCTTGAAGAAAGAGACCTGGGGGTTCTAATTGACAAGTGGCTGAATATGAGCTGGCAGTGTGCCCAGGTGGCCAAGAAAGCCAACGGCATTCTGGCTTGTATCAGAAATAGCGTGACCAGCAGAAGTAGGGAGGTGATTGTGCCCCTGTACTCAGCACTGCTGAGGCCACACCTGGAGTATTGTGTCCAGTTTTGGGCACATCAACCCAAGAGAGACATCAAGGTGCTGGAGCGAGTGCAGAGGAGGGCAACGAAACTGGTGAAGGGCCTGGAAAATAAATCATATGAAGAGAGGCTGAAGGAGCTGGGACTGTTTAGTATGAGGAAGAGGAGGCTGAGGGGAGACCTCATCACTCTCTACAACTACTTGAAAGGACACTGTAGAGAGGTTGGTGCTGGTCTCTTCTCACAGGTAATTAATGACAGAACGAGAGGGAATGGCTTCAAGCTGCAACAGGGTAGGTTTAGACTGAACATTAGGAAAGAATTCTTCACAGAAAGAGTGGTTGGGCATTGGAATAGGCTGCCCAGGGAGGCGGTTGAGTCACCATCCCTGGATGTGTTTAAGAGATGATTAGATGCGGTGCTGAGGGATATGGTGTAGGGGAGGACTTTGTAGAGTAGGGTAGACGGTTGGACTCGATGATCCCAAGGGTCTCTTCCAACCTAGACGATTCTATGATTTTATGACTCTATGTTGAAAAAATGCTATAATTGAACATTTTGTTTTTAAGATTGGCGAGATCTACACTTGTGCTAATTCCACTGTTGGGAATCCATGAGTTTGCATTTACCTTCATCACTGATGAGCAGGTGGAAGGACTTTCAAGACATATAAGACTTTTCATTCAGCTGACAATGAGCTCATTTCATGTAAGTACTGTTTTGGAAGTACTGTTTTTAGGGGTCATAGATCCACATATATATGTTGCTCACCTATACATGCCACAGATATACAGTATTCTCATTTAATATTATGCTCCAACCTATAATGTCTCTAAATATGTTATTATAGTGAAAAGATAAAAAATTCACAAACTGTATATTCAAAATATGGTAGTCTCAAAGACCAAAAAAGGAGCCTGACATCTTCAGAAAAAGTGTGTCCTGTGTTCTGTGGTAACAGTTTGGCACAGACCCCTGTTTTGAAAACAGGATTGAAGTTTTTCACATGTTAATTCCTAAAAAGCACTGGGTAGCTTTTTTTACCAAGATTTTCAGGTGATCTGTTGACTTTGCAGTCACACTGAGGAGAGAGCTAGTTCTGGACTCATCTTTTTCAGTGTACATGTCCGGCATACTTCAAACTCACTACAATGACCTTGTTGTTGTGCCACTGTACAAACAAAAAAACCAATCAAGACTCTGTACCAGGAGATACAAGGATCAGCTTCACTTTAGCTTGGGTAGTTGGGGCAGTCACTTCATGGCTGACACATCACTGACACTGTGGGCCCTATGGGGCAGTCCTTACCTTTTAGGACTTTTTCCAAAAGGAGTTCAATGTAGACTATGTGGCATTTGGGGCATTTTGATGAAAGGAGTTGCAGATCTGAATACTGTGAGAACAACAAGCAGAGTTAAAACATATGTGAGGTGAAGCATATGAAGGGTAAGCAGGAACAGCTTTGTGTGGGGTTCCAGCCTAGAGGACACACTCTTGGTATGCTTACCAGACTAATGTCCTCAAGCAAGTACATTGAAGACACACGTTGTACAAGAACTTTGTCAGGGCCATGACTCACCTGAGTCATGTGCTTTTCAGCAGTTGTAACAGAGGTACTTCCATGCAAGCCTAGAGAAAAATCCAAAGACATTTTTAATGCCAGAACTGCACTTACATGTTTCAGGCACTTACATGCTTAAGGCCTCCATAGTTTTCATAAAGGCATCAAAGATGTCAGCTGAGATGCCCTTTTGAGGACTTCAGATTGGGGCTTCTCTCTTTCATGGGTTGAAGTATAAATTGAACAAAGCATTTATTGCATCAGAAGTGAAACATAGCCATGAATTCAGTGAACAGGAACCAGTAAAAAAGTCTACTTTTGTAGACTAGACCCCTGATTAGTGCACACATCTGCAAAATGGAGAAAACAGAAGCTCCAGCAAGGAGATGGTTCAACCTGTTCCACAGAAGTGCTCAATAAGGCTTATGCAGCACCATTTCTTCCTGCCCAAACAAAGCTGTGTAAGCCAGCAACCAAAGAAGCAAAATGAACTGAGACGAAGGAGGATGATAGAGAATCTGAATATGTGGGTTAATGGTTAGAGTAGCTGGATGGGAAAGGAATGCTTTGAGGCCTCGGCACCTGACCCTGTTCATAACATTTACATTAACTAACTATAAATTTGAAAAGGTAAGAGAAAATTAAATTAAGAGAGAAGCAAGGAGTAAAACATCTTAGCACTTGCCTTATTCATACTACACTTCCGCTCAGCCTCATGAGACATGGCAGTAGTTGACATTAACCTTCCTTATTTCAAGAGAATGTGCAGACGTACCTCTGCCCAAAGAGGGTGGTGACTAGGTGACTACTCTAGGGCTTGACTGTGCCTGTGGTGAGGCACTAGGTATTTCTTGTACTTCCAGGCTATTGAGCAAAATATGGGCTATATCACAACAGCCATCTTCTCCTTTGAAGAAAAATGCATTGACCCACTGACATAGCTGGATCCTTACTACAGGTGTCTAAGTCTAAGGTGTCTAAGGAAGAACTGAAGGAGTTGCATTTTCTGCTTCATCATTTTCTTCTTGGCTGCTTTGTATCTCAGCTTCCATTTACTGGGCTATTGCAACTCCTAGTCTAGGTGCCCAGTGCCCCATCCTCCACCCCATTCAGTGTATACAGGAGCTTAGTGCTTAAATGACACTTGAGAAAAATTGCACTTACATCAGCCTGAGTTTCAACCTTGGGTCACAGCATTTAACTCCCTACCAAATATAGTTTCCTAACCCTTAAATGTTTGTATTGGCCATGTTCCTACTGGTTGAAGGACTTTTAGTATTTTCTCCCAGCAATACAAAGATCACATGTACATTTTCCTCCCTTGGTTCTGGAGATTTACATCTGGCAAGGTCAACCTGTGTCTCATATATACTCTTGCATCTTTATAGGAAGCTGTTTTTCCTCCTGGTAATCATTTCTGCTTCATGAACAGGAGACCTCTCCCCATTTTGGTTACAAATAACTATAAAAGGAGACTACATGAAGTTCAAGTCCTTATGGGATGCCATTAATAAATTCTAACTAAGATTTTTAGAGTGTCTTTTTAATGGAGTTGCCATATATCCAGTTCTCTCAGAAGGCACAAAAGGTAAATCAGGTAGCAATTTAACTTTCCTGAGCAGAGAAAGAAGTTTCTTGCTATCTTCTGAAAGAGCTAGGCAGTTCAGAAAGTACCAACAATTCTTCAGGTGAAAGAATAACCAACAATACTGCAATACTCCGTTTGAAGTGTCTGTGTATCAAACTTTTCTACCCCCCAAAAAATTATAGGTATGAGAATGTCTGACCTCATTCAAAGTTTGGGCTCCATTTCCCTAAAGGATGTGTTCATTCATCCTATCTGCAAAGTGACACTATGGCCTCCTATATACACACTCACAAAAAGTACTGTACACGTGGACAAATTTCTAGACTAAGAGAAAACGTCAGAGCACTCACATGGGTGGAACAGATAGATGGGTTAGTGTCTGCAGGTGGAGAAGAAGTTTCTCATCTATACAGTCAGCAGAGTCTTAGAGAAGTGTATGGGTTTGTTTCTTCTTCAATCACCCTACATTAGTCACGTGTAAGTAGGCAGAAAGCCAAGGTAACGAAGGAATGAGTGTAGCTCCAGCAGTATCTTGGCTGTCAGCATGAAGGCGTGAAGCAGCCACACTCCAATGGTCAATCCTAAATAGTCCAAATCCACAGCAAGCTGTTACTGAAGCTCAGTGGCATTTCTCAGACAGCTGCTTATGCACAAGAATACATGTGTTTCACTGTTACTATTTACTTTCCAGTTTACAAAGGCTGAAAACCGGACACACCAGTCATTCTGCAGGCACAAAACACTGCTGTCTGCTTCAATCTACGTTCTCCAGAGTTGATGAGAAATTCCTTTTTTCAGGTAGTAATCCCCTTAAACTACCTGCTCAGCAAAGCTATCCTTTACCCTTATCTTCCTGCCTTGACCTTCTTGGTGAGACAGGAGAGCAGTATCCAGATCTATTTTCTTTTATGAGGTACTCAGCAATACCTCTAGCTACCAGCCTTTACTACTTACTAACTCACTATTTTGTCATACTTCTGCCCTCTTCTGCAGTCTGAGACACGAAGTCGTCAAAACATTAGTGCGTTTTCCCCACAATTTATGGTGATCCTTGTTTTTAACCTGTATGTATGCATCAGTGCTTTGACACTGTTATTGAGGCTCTAATGAAAAATTTCCACTACAGCTTGAGGGGAAAAATGTCCAAGCAGGAAGAGGGAGTTCATGCAGAGCTACCACCCTAAGGGGGCCTGCTGAAATGGTGTTGAAGTACATCATCCTCAGTTAAACATATCCTTAGTTGGAGAAGTTGCAGTGACTAGATGTTATTTTAAGAAACGCAGAATCATTTTAAGTGAAAATTTTATTTACTGGCTTGTACAAAGAAATCTGATATGGAAGATAGCTTACTCATGCCTGCTAGAAAACACAAACTTCATTCCTTTTAGAGGAACATGCACATGCTCAGCTACATGGCACAATTTCCAGGCAAAACTTCTTTTCAAAATACCCAAAGATCTTAGGCAATGTTTATTGCAGATTCTCTTTTTAGCTACAGCATTATTTGTGGAGGGATTAGCAAAAAAAGCACATAAACTGTACACAATTACATTTGTTTAGTCTGTAAATCTTCTCAGTACTTTAAAAAGCAGTTAAACTGTTTTGTTAAAGAAAAACAATTACCTCTGGGATCTTATCTGGAGGTTTTAACTCAAACATTTTCAAGAAGCACAAAATTAAATTCTAAATATGAGTTCTGCTGTAGATACGAGGCTGCTTTGCTTTAGAAAGCAGAGCAATCTAAACATCTTCACTCAATGGCACATGCAAATTATTAGCCACACAAAAAAATGCTGGTTTGTGGGGGATAAAACTGAGTTTTTAATGAGTAATTTATCATGTTGCCATTGTCAGTAGAATTGAACAACAATTGTGAGGCTTATAGGTGCAGCTATCATTTCCTATTGGATATTATGCTAATGAACACTTATTCTGAATTTCTGATTCTTTTTTTTCCCTCACACTGTAATAATTTTAAAAATGTATGCCTTAGAAGTCATGGCATATGGGAAAGTTTTCTAAGTATGAAGTTCCAAGTATTAAAAAAAAAAAAAATGGATATCATAGAATCATAGAACCATAGAATGGTTAGAGTTGGAAGGGACCTTAAATCTTTAAGGTCCCATCTAGTTCGAACCCCCTGGGCAGGGACACCTCCCAATACACCAGGTTGCTCAAAGCCCCACCCAGCCTGGCCTTGAACACTTGCAGGGATGGGGCATCTGCAGCTTCTCTGGGCAACCTGGGACAGGGTCTCACCATACTCACAGCAAATAATTTCTTCCTAGTATCTAATCTAAATCTCCCCTCTTTCAGTGTAAAACTATTACCCCTCATCCTATAGCTGTACTCCCTGATAAAGAGTCCCTCCCCAGTTTTCATGGAGTTCTTTTAGGGACTGGAAGGCAGCTATGAGGTTTCCCTGGAGCCTTCTCCAGGCTGAACAACAACAACTCTCTCATCCTGTCTTCATAGGAGAGGTGCTCCAGCCCTCTGATCATCTTCATGGCCCTCCTCTGGACCCATTCCAACAGGTCCATGTCCTTCCTGTGTTGAAGACTCCAGAACTGGACACAGTACTCCATGTGGGGTCTCACAAGAGCAGAGTAGAGGGACAGAATCACCTCCCTTGACCTGCTGGCCACGCTTCTTTTGATGCATCCCAGGATGCAGTTGACTTTCTGGGCTGCCAGTGCATGTTGCTGGCTCATGTTGACCTTCTCATCCACAAGCACTCCCAAGTCCTTCTCTTCAGGGCTGCTCTCCAGCCATTTTCTGCCCAACCTGTATTTGTGCCTGGGATTGCCACATCCCAGGTGCAGGACCCTGCACTTGGCTTGGTTGAACTCCATGAGGTTTGCCGCGGGTCCACCTCTCCAGCCTTTCCAGGTCCCTCTGAATGGCATTCCTTCCCTACAGCATGTCAACCATGCCACACAGCTTGGCATCATTGGCAAACTTACTGAGGGTGCACTCAGTTCAACTGTCCATGTCTCTGACAAAAGTGTTAAACAGTGTTGGTCCCAGTACTGACCCCTGAGGAACACCACTAGTCACTGTTTGCCACTTGTACGTTGAGCCATTGACCACAACCCTTTGAGTGCGGCTGCCCAGCCAGTTCCCCATCCACTGAGTAGTCCATCCATCAAAACCACACCTTTCCAATTTTGAGATCAGGATGTCATGTGAGACAGTGTAAAACGCTTTGCATAAGTCCAGGTAGGTGACGTCCTTTGGTCTCCCCTTATCTACCAAGGCTGTGGCAATATTGTAAAAGGCCACCAAATGTGTCAGGCATGACTTGCCCTTGGTGAAGCCATGTTGGCTGTTACCAATCACCTCTTTATTTTCCATGTGCAATATGGATATGATGAAGCATTAAAGAAATTAGGATATAAAATTAATTTCAAACTTGAATAATCAACTGCATTTTCCACTTTCTGGCTTGATTTTACAGTGTATCTGCCTGTCACTGCAGGTTCTGGTCTTGCAGCAGCAATGAACTAAATTCATGTAGGGATTTACAAACTTATATTCAACATAGAAGTGCCACTAGTATTCATAAAGTCCTAATTTTTCATAAAGTTGCTAATTTCTGGCAGGTGTATCATCAGGCTTAGCAATCATGGGATTTAACAGCCCCATGTACCTTAGATCCTCTTTCTGGTCGTGGTACCTCTGGTACAGCTCATACTGAGAACACAAAAAACCCTACCCAGTAGAGACATTTTCATGGACTTTCTCCCTCAAAAAGAGATCTCCAGGTGCAGAAGCTGTTCTGCATAAAAAGCTGCTTTTAAGCTATAAAATTTGTATCTATCCATCAGAACATCTCTACATGATTTATGAGTCTTCTATAACTACTGTTCTGAAATTCATTGCCACAGTAAAATATCATCTGTTATGAACTCTAATGACCACAATATTTTATGATTTTTTGCACATTTCTTTGGAATAATTCAGATTCAGAGGATATTTTAAAGTTACATTAATAAATGACACATCAAAATTACCTATATCTTGCTACTGTAACCCAGGTGAAACATGAAATACAATAGAAGTGAAATACATGGAAAAACCAACTATGATTGCTATTTCTCCTGCTCCAGTTTCCACTGGTGTGGCAGATAAACTGTTCTTTTTCACACTTACTGCGCATATGGTTAAGGAAATTATGGCTCCAACCCTTTCAGGATTTCTAGAAAATTAACAGTAGGCACAACATGCTATGCGTGTGAATTTCTTTTTAAGCTTTTGTCTGAGAAAACCAGAAACATTTCTGGAAAAGTATGAGAGTGAAAACAATTGAATGATGTCAGCTGATGTCATATTATATATGGTTATCACACATTTTTACTTGTGGTATTAACATTGCCTTGGTACTGATAGTCAACAGTATTTATTCTCTTCATCAGAATTTGTGTTATAGATGTGTTTAGACATAACAGAAGAAGTGCATTTCCTGAAGCAATGGTAATAAATCTGCATATCTGTGCCAGACATAGTCTGGGATGCATGCATGTAAGTTGTTTTGATCTGAGATCAAATGCAGACAGAGAGGAGGAAAATGGAAAGAGTTCTTTGAGGATCTCAAGTTTTATCTCTAGAATTTAATTAATTTTTTAAAAATATGCTTATTTAAATTAATTTCAAAGGGAAAATGGCAATTCAGAATAGCCATAGCAATTCAGCTGAGCCTTAAACTAGTACTAATCACTTGATATATCACTAATATTTAAAAAGCACCCACATGAGATCCCTTTCAGTAGTCTCATTCACAAATTCAAACAAGATAATATAAGACTCCAAGCTGCATTTTTTGTTGTACCATGTTTAGAAATAGCAGCAGTCACAGTATAGCAGCATTAGTTTGAAAAAAAAAATGTGGTAACAAAATGAAGGTAATATGGAAGATCAAACTGGGTTGTACAGCCTCTGTTCTTCAGCATCTGCACCAAATGTGCCCTACCTTTGCTAAGAGACCATATGAAAACAAATTAGTGGGTACTTCAATAATACGTAAATACCGGCAACTAGTTTCCTTTTTGAAAATTGAAAAGCATAGTTTATACTTGTGACTTTAATGCCAATGTCATCTTTAAACCAAAACTTCAGCTTTTTCCTGTATGATCTAACCTTTTCCTCTTACTGTCTTTCTGTTACAGGGTTTTTTTGTAGCAGTTTTATATTGCTTTGCTAATGGAGAGGTAAGAGACAATGCTATGAGAAAAGTTTTTAGTTCATTAGTAAAGTCTCTTAATGACACCAAGAAGGATGAAGACACTAACTAGTTCTGCTTATTCGAGAGCATGGGTGCATTCTCTTGAACGGGTATAATTGTTTTGTACAAAGACACAAGACCTCTCACAGGTTTGGGATTCAAATGCAAGATATTTCCACTGAAGCCTGAGTGACTCTAGCACTGTGGATGCATACACCCTGGAGTGTATGAAATACCAGTAGATTTTTCTGGTCAGCCACCTAAACCCCCCTTCTTTAATTATCTGGAATCCCAGGCTTCATGTTTCACCAGGCTAAACCCTCTCTTAGTTTACTGCTAAAGTGCGTGTGAAGTGACCAAACTTGGGGTGCTTTAGTATCTTACAAGACAACATGTTGAAAAAATAATTTCATGCATGAAGTGCTCAGGACATCCCTAAACTTGATGTGAGAGGATTCCTTGTCTGGAAGTTGTCTCCTGCTATGCTTCAAGGGACAGCTGGCGGCTCAATTTGCTCCATGCCAGGATTTGGGCAGATCGGTGGTGGCTTTTATGCAAGTATATGACAGCAGAGAAAGCTAAGCTCCTGCCAATGTAGGGTGAAGACTGAGTTCAGACCAAACTGTTTGGGGTTTTGTCCAGCTGAGCTTTGAATCCCCCCCAAGGACAGAGGTTCCACCATCTCTCTGGTCCTCTGTTCAGTTCTTTACTGTACTCAGGAGGAAACAGCTTTTTCATATATTCTGTTAGAACTTCCTCTATTTATTTGAATTTATGATCCCTGTCTCTTGTGTCCCTACTAAACACCTCTGTAGAGTGCCTGACTCCATCTCATCCATGAACTCTGCACAGGCAGTATTTAGGCCTTCAGCATGAACAAGCCCCATTCATACAGCCTCTCGTCATAGGGCAAGTGCTCCAGCCCTGGTCTCTGTTGATAAGTTCAAGCTTATCAGCATAGTTCATGCACTGGGGGCCCAAAATTAGATGCACTATTCAGAGGTAGTCTAACAGTTACTGAGTTAGGAAGAGCAATCACCTCTCTTGATCTACATGCTTTGCTTCTGCCCATACAACCCAGTGCCTCCATCACCATCACAGCTGCATGTTGCCTTTGCCTCATCAGACTGACTTGCTACAAGGTACCTCAGAAAATGATGCTATGTAGGCTGTGGAATTAATCTCACTTGATATCAAATGATTTCTAAGTTTAATCTCACCATCTGTATCTACCTTACATTTGATCCAGGTGCACAGCTCCACTGCTTGCAATAAACAGACATGTACCCAGTGTCAGTAGCACTTAAGAGCCTGGCACAGCCAGATGGCATGGGACATGGGACTACACTGACAAAGGTACATTAAATTTGACACCTTCTTAAAGGCACCAGTGAAACAAATGAGATGGACTTGATACAAAATGTATGTTAGGAACATATACTCCTAATATTTAACAAGGAAATCTGGAGCAATTTTGGAACTATTTAAATAAAAAAAAGAGCTGGCACTTGTCTGCAATACAGGAGTACTTGTCTAACATTTGTGAAGGATACAGAACTACTAGCATCTCTCATCAGTCATTAAAAGTTGCTCTTTTGGACTTCTACCTCTTGGTCCAGTGGAGCTCTCAGGCCAACGGTCCTGTTGGTCAGAGCGAGGGCCTATCTCACTCCTCCGTGGGGACCTGGAGGCCACCCGCCATCTGCAGCATTGGCACGGATCCTGCAGGCAACAGGACACACAGTGCTGAGGATTTAAGGCAGGCTGCCAGATAAAAAGCTTTAACAAAACAAGCCAGATATCCAAACACAACACTCTGGCAAAGCTGCATAGTCCTTATTTCCACAGACCTTGGGCTTTCCTCCTCCTCACTTCATCAAGCTGTAAACACGAAAGTCACTTGAACTCTCACACACACATGCATCAGAATCACAGTGTATTCAGGGGCTAGGAAAAACTTTCCTGAATTAGAGTGAAGAGGGTGGAGACCTAAGATCGACTTAGCAAACAAGTCTGTTTCTACCCTACAAGGAAGTTGCCAGGTGCAAGGTGCACCCCAAGGGGTCAGGAAGCTCAGCACTTCCACAGTCCCTCTCATTTTACAAGTAGCATTTGGGTTCGTGGACTGCAGGGTGGTCATAAGTCATCACCATGGACAAATTGCTTTCTTCTCCTCCCAGGTGAAGGCAGAAATACAGAAGCAGTGGTCCCGCTTCCTGCTGGCAGATCCTTTTGGCTGTAAACTCTGCTTTCTTGGGGAAAACATAAAATACCTCAGGAAATGTTCACAGAAACAAAAGAAACGGCACTTCAGCAACAAACACCACTTGCGCCTGGAGGCAAGAGAGCCCTGGGGCATGCAGCTCCAGCAGGTCCTAGTGAAGCAGAGGACAAATCTCAGCACAGAACCAGGCTGTGCCCTCCCATCTTGTCCACGGGCAAGCATGTCAGACAGTAGCGAAGGAGAAGTCACCACTGGAGAGACAACCGAGGAAGTCTTTGAAGAAAGCGAGATTTAGAAAGCTGTCAGCTAGGACAGCACCTTCCAACAGGCACAGTATTTTGAAAGATCTTCTCACACCTTTAGACTGTACAGATCTCTGTGGGGTGGAATGCAAGGAGGAACCACTTAATATCACAATTGTCCCAGTTTTTCTTGATCTGAGAAAAATGTTGATCTGGATGTTGCTAACCTGTGTGGCTGGGATAGAAGAGGTTTGCTGGATCAAAAAATGTTTTGAGGTGGCCAGTCTGGAAGATAACTGGTGCTCAAAGAGATGTACGCAGGGGAGCATGATGTATTCTGGAAATGAGTAGACTCTGGACATACACAGTGTGTCCCAGCAGCTTCATCCATGCTTGACTGCCTTTCTATTCACATGACAGATAAGTTGCTTGTTTTCTCTTTCATTGGTGTGTTTCATAAATAGAGATATATGTGTAGAAGACACTTCTCTCCACAGACTGAAATCATCCCATATCTCAAAAAAACAGTTTCAGGCCAAACCAGACACAGCATGTTTAAGCAAAATGAAAGGATTTATATATTAAATAAAAAAACCCCCAAACTTCTTCTTGGTAAGAAACAAAGTTTTACTTGCATTTTTGATCAGCTTCTCTTGAAGTTTATTGCTAGAAATCTCATTATGAATTGAAAGACCAAAATGTTTTCTTTTGAAAGTGCCCAAAATTTTTTTTTTATACAATTTTTGTTTGCTCATTTATGTTTTCACTGCTTGTTGACATAAGCCACACATTTTGATGCACCTGCAGGTTTGCCCTACCCACAGGCCCAAATGACAAACTAGATCAGTGCTGCTTTCACCTTCCTCCCAGGGGACCCGAAGTGGATAACAACATGGGATTGCAACAGCACTAAAAGAATCGTGTGAAATCCTTCTTCCAGCAAGAACCATGATGAAATTTTGACACATAGAGTTCACCCAGAGACCTATGAAATTCAATTAAGTTTGTTAATATTTGATGAGTCAGTTTCCAAACTTGCGAACGTGAGCTAATTGGCATATTGAAAGGAAAAAAGAAAAAGGCAACAGAAATATTAGTGGGCAATGTTTATCTACAGTATAAACATATATCCCAGGCACACACATATGTAACTCTCTAGCCTACAGCTAGTTACATAGCATTTGTTACTAATTTTTCATGTATATTACTGGCAAATACTCTAAATGTAATAAAACATATCCTGGGCAACTGGGCCTAGGTAGCCCTGCTTAAGTAGGAGGGTTGGACCAGGTGGCTTCCACAGGGCCCTTCCAACCTCAAACAGTCTGTGATTCTGTGAAAACATTGTATGTCAAATAAATAATTTTCAGGGCTACTCATGGGTTCTATTCACGCATCTTCTCTCCACCAGGTGCCAACACTGTGGATGCCCTTCTGGCCTTTCCTGCTTCTACATCTCCCCATGGGGTGGCTTTGTCCTCAGACCCCTGCTGCCAGCTTTACAACTGCAAATGGCACTTAAGACAGATTGCCTGTATCTTCAATGTGTTGCTTGAGCAGACTAAGTTTATGTAGCTTATATAATTTACTAAGCCTTTTAAAAATTATCTGTCTGTCTACAAATGTTTAGACTTGTAAACTTTACCAGTTATGATATACTGTTTACTTGCAAAGAAATCTAAGTTCATTGACTAGCACTTGACTAGGTCAAGAACACATTTGAGCTATATAATTTCTGGTACTTTTCAAAAAGTATTTCTTTTACAGTTCTATCAGTGTTAAGTACTTAACCCATTTAATCAATACAAGGTTGTATTTCAGTAAAATATGAATAAAATATACATATTTGATACATTTTAAAATATATCTGCAGTTTTAAAAGGCTTTTTAGCAGAACATGCACTCTGCTTATATAGCATTATTTGCAGTGGATTTCTCAACCATCCATTATAAATACGAGACACTTCATATCTGTTGACCACGTTTTCTCCAATTTAAAAAAGATTAATTTCTTCTAGAGCTGTTAAGATATTAAAAAGCTTAAAGTGGTTCAGAATGTGTTTTACTTGCATGCTAAAAGTGTGAAAATGGTAAGATTTTACTGTATCTCAGTAAAATAGTTTACTTTTTAGTTGCATTTTGAAGTATCTCAAATGGTCAAAAAATGGTTTTCTGTGCTCTCAGCAGCAATCACTGCTAGGTGCATTATCCCCTCTCTGTTATGTGTATGGTCTTTTTAATTCTTCCAGTTTATAAAAAACAACTTTTGTTTTTTTTATATAAGCAGACACTGGAGGTCTGATAAAATAATCATCATGTATTCCTTCAGAAAGCATGTTTGTGAGTAGATAAATCAGCAAGTTTCCTCATAAAAATATGGCATTAATTGTTATATCACTAAATTACAGAAGTTGTTAATTCTGAATGGCCACACACACAATGTATCTTTACAGAAACATGACAAGCTCCTCAGTTCTAAATAAAAATTAAGCAGCCTAGAAGACAGCAGCACACGCAACAATTCCAACATGTTAGCAGAGTCAAGTGAAAATGGCTGCAAAAACAGTCAGCAAAACCAGCTGACTTTCCTCCTAGGCAGGTGAAGGTCCACAGGTAGGTGCCCTCCTGGGATTTTCCTTCCAGCCTCTGTGGAGTCCCAGGCTCACAGGAGGGACACTGCAGTCAGAGGAGCTGATGAGAAAAGTTGCAGCAGGGTCTGGCAGAAATCAGATGACTTGCCAGGGTTCCTGCATGTGCACAGATTGGAGAGACAGAAACAGCTGGGAGGAAAAGGGCGAGAAATATGATCGTGCTCTGATGAAACAAGAGGTGGAGGAGACAGATTGACCCAAAGTGGTGTGTGTTTGTAGGTGACATTTTGTGTAAATTACTTATCCAATTTGCATATAGATTAATTATCAGACAACGAAAACCTTTATGTTAGTCCATGGTTTTATGCTTATGTAGACCTAATAACAGGATTTTTCTCTTTATCAATCAATTGCTCACCTTTAGACCCCAGATTTCCACTGCTTTTGCCTTATGACTAAGACTGATGTGAGCTAACATCTTATTCCTTCTCGACAAGAGAGCCCATTCTTCCATGGTCCTTGCGAGTTTGGTCTCTGCTGAGTCAGTCCATTAAGTAAGACAAGGTGGGATATTCATGCTCAGGACATTAGAGACAACCCACACTAAAACCTGACTCCCACAGCTTTGAAGTTGTCTTTGCCAAGGATTTTGCTTTCCATCAAAACTTGTATGACAAAAAATTGAATTTCAAAGCCAAAATAGTTTGTGGGGCTCAACAGAGTTTTGCCTTTAGATGTCATGTGATAACTGACCTGATTTGTACAAATCAAGTTTACACAATCATAATAATCTGCCGTGAGACATGCTATAAATTTTTATGTTTTACTACACATAAAGCACAACCTTCCAGACACAATGGTTCCTTCTATGGCCAGAGATGTCAACTATATGCTAATTATAAATGTGTACTTACATTCTTTGTTTAAATATATTGCTTCTACATACCAAGGTCTGTGTCTCAGAGACTCGAGAAGTAAAGCACAAACACTCCAGTCTGGAGAGCGCTCTGTCAGTTATACCTTGCAATCAATAATACTGGTTTGTATTTTTTAAAATACAGAATAA
This sequence comes from Tringa tobata, assembly GCA_033628505.1. Classification (NCBI taxonomy): domain Eukaryota; kingdom Metazoa; phylum Chordata; class Aves; order Charadriiformes; family Scolopacidae; genus Tringa; species Tringa tobata. The sequence continues at coordinate 447,906 of JAHREE010000303.1, read as the reverse complement.
ACCTGGTAGATTAAGAGAGATGTGCCAGTTCTGTGATGCTTGTTTTACTCACCTCCCACGGCACCAAAAAAGAAGTGAAGTAAGGCAGTGTCACCTCATTGAATCCTATGAAAAAGATAAGTTAGGGAAGCCTAGATGCCTGGGAGACACTCCAGTGCTAATGTTCTGTTTTGTTCCAGTGCAAACATGAATTAATATAGCAACCACTTCTTTTTTTTCTTTTTTTTTTTTTTTAATGAGAGAAAAGACAACTTTAGTAGTGTAGATAAACAAAGTATCCTGTGACAACCTGTTCTTAAACTACAGTGATCTTCCCTCTGGGATGCTGAGGTTGGGATGGGAGGTGGTGTATCTTAGCTACTGACCAAAGTATGGCATAGCATTGATGTCCCTACAGGAGATTAAAAGGTGATGCTGTATGTCTGGGTCTATTTGGACATTCCATACACCTATGCCTCATACCAGAACTGGAGGAAGAGAAGTTCTATCAGCAGGAATGTACCTTTTTCAGCAGTCTTGATCTTTGTAAGTGCTTAATCTATGGTGGAAACCGAAGACAACCTTGAGTGTGTGGGACAGCAGAAGGATGAGAAATGCCAAACCGTGACCTCCTCAGGAGGCTGTAGGCCATAACTTTCTGGGCATAATCCCCTCACTTTAGACTGGTGTCAGCTTCTTCTCCTGCATGGTAGAACAAACAACTTCCACTTGACTACATCTGTGTTTTGTAACCTATTGTCTCTTGGTCCACTCCTCTGATATCTCTCTAGCACCAGCATCTGATGTTGCTGGCAGTCCCCATTGCAACAGTTAAAGCTTTTCTACTGGCACTTCCAAAAGAGCCTTATGGCAGAAGCTGCATTTAGGGACTTGTGGTGTCCTCAGTTCACCAACTGTCACCATCTTTTTGGTCTTCCATGGCACCTCTCACTTCCCTAGCTACCCGTCCATTCCCATCTGCTCTTGCTATATTGGCTTATGGTTTGGCCAGGTTACCCGATTGTTAGGAAAGCTGCATTCATGCCTCAACTTCATAGGAGCTATCCTTCTTTTCAGGATACAGCTTCTTCCTTTCATTTGCTTCAGGAATTTTCCCATCAATCTCAACTCCCAGTGAGAGGGTCTCTGTGATCTGTAAACTGCTTCCTGACATTGCTACTTTTTTTTTTTTAAATCAAGAATATTTTACTGACATCATTTTTTTCACGTTTCATAGCAAGCACAATTCTGGATTTTTATTTCTCTTCAGCCTGCCAATCCAAATCTCACAAACCATCTGCTGTACTAAATGTCATGTTGTGTTTAGGTATCTTTGCAGTCATTCCTGGAGTCACACAGAACTACAGTGAGAAGCAGCTGCTTGTGACCTTGTGACCACTGCAATCAGCTCCAGAAAATTAAATTGGAGCTGCCACAGAACCAGGCCTCAAAGACTTGAAGGCTCAGTTTCCCTACGCATCATGTTCATCACATTGTAATGATTATTTTCTTCCATCATGGCCAAATTCTCACTGCTCTCCTTGTTTGCTGTTCAGTTTGTTTCTTCTAAGAATCAGCTCTGATTTTAAGCCCAGCACCATCTCTGCAGAGACTGCTGAGCAGCAGTCCTGGGCTGTTCACTCTCTTTCCCAGGAGCTGCCCTCTTCCATGCCTGTATCCAAGTCCCTCTGGGGCTGACTGAGAGTCCTGTCTCCCCTGCACGCCATGTCTGCCTACCCAGATGCCAAAATCTTGTTTGATTTTATCATGTTCCACATGGGTCCTTTCCTCACTGCATCAAAGTTTCCTTGCCTGGAGGACCATATGATTGCCAGAAAATGGCATGATTTGCAGGGAATTTAGGCCTGTTTGAATGTGGAGAGCTGACTCTACATGACGTGTAGCCCTAATCACAGAAACCACATAGGCTACATCAACAGCAGAGATGAGGAAGCTGATGAAGTGCTCCTGGCTTCCTCTCTTCCTTTGTGTTTAAGGGCTGGTGCTCAGGTCTGGCTCTGTGCAATGCTTTGGGAATAGCAGTCTGCCCGACTGCACAGTCCTCTCTTCAGGCAGGCAGTGAGGCTTAGCAAAGAGTGTACTAAGCACCACTGAAAATAACTAAAGAAAAGAACAATTAAAATTGCACCACGGCTAATTCCTCAGCTTTTTCTGCCTCTTTTGTCTCACAATGCCATCTCCAGAAGGTAGACCGAGTTTAGGGTTGAGAGGAGGCAAATGGCATTTCTAGTTAAGCTGCCTGAGGAGAGGACTCTGGGCAAATGTGGTCTAAGCACACTCACATTTGAATTTCATGGATATGATGAACAGAGGACTGGGACTCAGGATGTTTAAATTTTATATGATAACTTCTACCTTGCTGTGTAGCTTTGGAAAAGTCACGACAACTCCATGTACTTCAATTTCTACTTTGTGAAACAGGTGATAGTAATGACTGCTTGTGCAAAGCAAGGGAGTAATGGGGTTATCATTATTATTTATTACTTAAAACCAAAATGTTGAAGATTCAGATAATAAATATAAAAGTCCAAAGATGGGATAAATTATAGTACTTTTGTTTTTTTTCTCTAAATCTTGTTTTTTCCAGGCCAATCCCTTCCTTCAGATGTTTTGATGCATTTGTGTTAGCATTCTTACAGTAGCATCCTTAAAGGCAGGAAAGCGGAGGTTGATTGGTAATGGCTCAGGGTTACAGCTATGGGGAGCAGTAAGGCAGCAGGAAAGATATAGCCTAAGTCTTCTCATTTGTACCTTATAAGGCATAAATAATATATCTAAAGCCTTAAGCTTTGAGGCTTTGGGGAGATAAGGACAAAAATCTGAGAGGTGTCTCCACAGATCTATTGGGAGCTGTCTGCTCTGAACGCTACAAAGCAGGACCCTTAGCTCTGATCCCTAGCGTAGCTGTATAAGATGGGAATGAGCACCCAGGAGTTGTGTAGCCTGAATGATTTTCCCCCATTTTCAGGCATCTGAGTATCACTGAACACAAAATTCCACAACAGAAAAAAAATCAGAGTGTAATTGCCTTGATTCTCTTCTTAGCAAACACATTAAGTTGCATTGTAGTTCATTTAAGATTCACAGTCAGAGGTGTTGCTTCTGACCTTCCCCACTCTACAGCACAAGGGCAAACTTGTGCACTGGAAGGGCACTCTGTGCTTTGAAGCCCAGTTGGGTGACAGTACCTCCTATACCATGTTGTGAGTTAAGAACTGCACCGGCACATGCCTGTGCCTAGTGCCAGAATTCTGCTGGCTGGCTTCAGGTCAGCGCTCGGAAGCAGTGCGTGAACCTGCAGAGGTGTACAGACTCCTGAAAGACTCTTCAGGAGAGTACTAGGTGTATCAAGGATGAGATCCATCTGAGGAAGCTGGTGGAAGTGTTCACCAAGCCACTTCCCATCATTTACCAGCAATTCTGGCAAAACAGGGAGGTCCCAGTTGACTGGAGGTTAGCAAATGCGATGCCCCTCTACAAGAAGGGCCACAGGGAGTATCTGGGGAACTACAGGCCTGTAAATCTGACTTCAGTGCTGGGAAAGGTTATGGAGCAGATCATCTTATGTGCCATTATACGGCATGTAGAGGACAGCCAAGTGATCAGGCCCAGTCAACATGGGTTTACGAAAGGTAGGGCCAGCTTGACAAACCTGATCTCCTTCTATGACAAGATGACCCACTTAGTGGACAACGGAAAAGCCATGAATGTTATTTAACTAGAGTTTAGTGAAGTTTTGACACTGTTTCCACAGCGTTCTCCTGGAGAAACTGGCTGCTCATGGCTTGGATGGGCACACTCTTTGATGGGAAAAAACTGGCTGGAGGCTGGGTCCAAGGAGTTATGGCAAATGGAGTTAAATGCAGTTGGTGGCCAGTCATTAGTGGTGCTCAGTACTGTGTCCAATTCTGTTTAATATCTTTATCAATGATCTGGACAGTAAATTTACTCTCAGGAGTATTGCAGAAGACACTGAGTTGGGTGGAGCGTTGATCTGCTGGAGGGTAGAAAGGCTTTCCAGAGTGATCTGGACAGGCTGGATCAATAGCTCGAGGCCAATGGTATGAGGTTCAACAAGGCCAAGTGCCGGATCCTGCACTTGGGTCACAACAACCCAATGCAGGGATACAAGCTTGGGGAAAGTGGTTGGAGCTGCCTGGTAGAAAAGGACCTTAGGGTGTTGGTTGACAGCCAGCTGAATATGAACCAGCTGTGTGTCCAGGTGGCCAAGAAGGCATCCTGGCTTGTATCAGGAATAGTGTGACCAGCAGGACTGAAGCAGTGACCGTCTCCCTGTACTTGGCACTGCTGAGGCCACACCTTTAATACTGTGTTCAGTTTTGGGCCCCTCACTACAAGAACATGGTGCTGGAGGGTGCTGGAGCATATCCAAAGAAGAGCAATGAAGCTGGTGAAGGGTCGAGAGCCCAAGTCTTATGAGGAGCAGATGAGGGAACTGGGATTGTTTAGTTTGTAGAAAAGGAGGCTGGGGGGAGACGTTATTGCTCTCTACAACTACCTGAAATGAGGTGGGTGTTGGTTTCTTCTTGGGAGAAGAGATAGCAAGTAGCAAGTGATAAGACAAAAAGGAAAAGGACTCATGTTGTGCCAGGGGAGGTTTAGATTGGATATAAGGAAAAATTTCTTCCCTGAAAGGGTTACCAAGGATTGAAACAGGCTGCCCAGGGAAGTGGTTGAGTGACCATCCCTGGAGGTATTTAAAAGATGTGTAGACGTGGAGCTTAGGGACATGGTTTAGTGGTGGACTTGGTAGTGTTGGGTTTACAATTGGAGTCCATGATCTTCCACGTCCAACTTAAATGATACTGTGATTCTAAAGAGACATATGGCCATACGTCAGTCATCTCAACTCCCATACACGTATGGCAGAAAGAAGCTTCGGTCTCTGCATTGGAAGAGAATCATGGTGTCCTCCAGCCAAGCCCCCAGTCTTGGAGTCTAGAGAGGCCTAGAGACCACAGTCAGGAGGGGCTTGAATGCCAAGGACCTTAGGATGTGCTACAGCACATCGATCCCCTCAGTATTGAGGCTGCCTTTGTAACCTATGGGAGGCTCCTTCTTGTCACCTTTTGCAGTACAGGGAGCCTTGCAACCTGAAACAGCACCTCTTGATTACCCTCCTGGTACAAAAAGGTTCATGGGGCAAGCACTAAGAAGTCCAGCCATAGTCCACTGCCCTTGCAAACCACAGAGCAACCTGCTGAGCTGTACAAATACAGGATAGATGAAGGCCTTGAGTGAATGGAATGAGAGGACAGTGTGAGTAGTGACATGGGTCTAGAAGGGACAGCTACATCGTCAAAACTTTTCTGTATTAATGTGATGGCGAATTATGCATTATACAGACCAACAGAGGAAAGAGATAGGGAATGAGCACCAATGAAATGCTGAGACATTCTGAGCAGAATACTGAGACAGTCTGAGCAGAAGAAATAGTAGGAAGAGAGAGATAAGGGGGAATAGGAACCTATGAAGACTGACAGAGAAAAACAGAGGCACAATAGATGAGAGAGACTAAATGTAAGGCAGTGAGCAGAGAGCGCAAAGAGCCAGAAGAGACCAGGACCAGTTGTGATCAAGAAACAGGCAGTCAGCAGCTTCCAGACAATAGAGAAAACTAGCAGAGAGCAAAGATGAGATCCAGGTAAAATCCAAGGGAGAGACAGAGGTCTGGGGGTGAGCAGGATTCTGGTATTTGTAACCAGATTTTTCTATTGGCAACCATCATGTTTTAGTTTGTGCCTGGAGGAAAGAGGCTGGAGCTCTATGTGAAGAAGTGAGTTTCCTCTTGAGTGAGGAAACTTTGGGGTGTGTTGGGGTTTTGTTTGTTTGTTTGTTTGTTTGTTTTTGTGGTTGGTTTTTTTCCAGGCATGTGCCATTTGAAAGCAATAAAGAGCAGAATAAAGCAAAGAGTGAAAGTAACAGAAAGGAGGGAGGAAGAATGGAGTTGAGGTGTGTCAATGTCAGGGAGAGTTGAAGAGAACAAATGAAAAACTAGCAAAAGAAAAATCTCCAAATCTTTGGATAGCAAAGAGTTCAATGTGTCAGAGGAAGGAAACAGGAAAGACAGGAGATCAGAGAAGGAGATGGGTAGATTTTATTGAACTTAATTTGAAAAAGGTATCACAGGACATTAAGCGATCAGTCTTTGGCGGATCTATCTATACGTATATCTGTCCGTTTATCTGGTAACTTGGGTATGGTCAGAATATTATGTCCCCTGGAGCGTATAGAGATCCCCAGCACCTGAGGTGTCCAGGAAAGCATACTCTTCTGCCTGGGGCTGCTGGTGCACAAAGGACTGCACAAAGAGGGGCAGTCCTGTAAGGGCTGGAGTGAAAGACAGTGTAGAAACAGCAGCAGTTGTAGATATGAAGCCTGGTGGAAATGAAGAAAGTGGATTTGTAGAGAGGATTTATGGAAATGAACTCTTCAAGGAACAAGAATGGATTTTGCAGGATAACAAAGTAAATATAGAGGTAAGAGTGAAAGGGTGCAGAGTGGAGGAGATGGCAGCTGAAGGAACTCAGGAAATAACCACCATGAACTGAACTACCAACTCAGGTGAGAGAAGAGGAGGCTGGATGAGAAGATACCATTGGATGATACTAAGTGATGCATGGTGGGAGACAAAGCAGGAAATAAAAGGGAGGTCAAAAGGAGAGTCGTTTAAGGGAGGCAGAGTTGTGGGAAGTAAAGGGGTTGACTCTGAAAGGAGACGAGACAGAGTGTGCATGGTCCAGGCAGGAACTGAGGGGCCTGAAGAAAGGGTGAGGAAATGACTGCCTGTGGCCAAGGGTAGCTCAGAGGGTAAGGTGGAGCAATGTCTTTGCTGGATGAGTGACAGGTAGGTGTGATGGTTAAAAAAAGTACAGTACAAACCATCAGAGGCTGGTTTGCAGCGTATCTGTGCAAGAAGAGCATTTACTCTGACAAGACCATCATTGTGCTGGAGCCATTGCCTAGAGTCAATGCTTCAGTGATTACTTCTCTGACAGCTTCACACATGGATGGGTAGCAAGGATATAGTATCTTACTTAACTGTCGTAACCACCTCGCTTTTACTACTACCTTGTGCCAAAACTGCTCCTCTAGGTCTTCTTTACTGTACCAAGTCAGTAGGGGTTATGTTTGTTTTCTTTTAAGATTTTAGAAGATACAAATCTTTCTCTGGATTTCAACGTTACTGTTTTAGATAAGAGCATTGCAGAAAAAATTTCTATGTAACAAATTCAAAACACTGTTTTCTCACAGTTGTTAGCTAAAGTTCCTATTAACTCAGAGGCAAGGCACTGCAAAGCCCAGGAACTGTCAGGAGAAAAAGCAACATAAATAAAAAAGTGCTACAGTTTATTAGGAAAGAAATAGTCACTCAGCATTATGTTATCCTCAGTGAGCCTACATATTAAATACCTTCTGTAGGTATGTTCATCCCACCTGGAGAGGACAGAGTGGAACTAGGAGGATTTGGGGATTGGAAATGCTCACCCGAACAACAAATGATTATGGCAGGAGGGAAGGAACACGATGGTGAGCTGTCAGACTGTGAGCTGACTACAGAAGGCAAGTAGCTGTCTCCTCCCATGCAAGAACTAAGACAACAAATTAACCTGGAGAGGTGCAGATTAGTAGGAAGCAGAAGGAGATGCTTTGTATCATACATCACTGTGCTGTGCAGCTGTCTTCTACATAATGTTAGGGGAAGTTTACATGAGTTCCAAAATCAGCTCATAGGAGAAAAAAAATCTGCCAAGTGCTGCTTAAATACAACACTGCCTCAAAGTGTAATCTAGGGACGAATCACAACATCACAAAGTTTTCTTCTCTTATCCTTCCCAAGGAAACTGGCACTGAGTGGTCACTGTCTGTGCTAGGATATTGGACTATATAGACTTGGGCCTAACACAAATTTTTACTTTTCATAGACTTGGGAGGTAAGAAACAAATTTGTTTCAGCAGTAGGAAAACTGAAGAAAAGCATAAAGCTACAAAGGACAAAAAGGGACTGACTACACATCTTTCTTCAACATACGTAACACCAGCAACCAGTCAGTTAATTATATTCTTAACCATACAAATGTAACGCATTTGCAGGCATTTTCACAATAACATGAGCCAACACAAGAGATTCCTGCAGACTGTGAGAAGCGCTAAGAGGGTTTCCCGACTTGACTCTCACTTTCCACATTAACCACAACACCATCCAGCAACCTTTGTCCTTTTTAAATAGACTTGCCAGAAAGTGAAAGGGCAGTGAGAAGAGCTCCTGAAGCCTGGACCTGTGAGCAGAGAGCCATGATTGTCATTGTGTTGGAGAAGTCAGATAAAAGACATCTAAGCAGCTGATAGAAAAGAGAGTCCTAGTCTCTTTGAGCAAACAAGCAGAAACAAATGATACAGTCTTAAAGCATTTACTAAGTCTACACAAAAAAAAAAAAAAAAAACAAACAAAAAAACCCCCATAGCTTTGTAAGTAAAAAGACTATAACTTATGCTATAGCTCCAAAAGACTGAGTGTTTGGTTTTCTACTTTATAAAACAGCAAGTAAAAATAAAATCAGAGCTAGATGTTCTCATCCTCTACTTTTTCAGAGACTTGTGAAAAAAACAGTTCAAACAGAGCACGCAGCATTAACCAGTGAGGCTGGACTGTTTGTCCCTACAATAAACACTTCACTAGTGCATGTTTGTAATTTTTTTCTCATTTGTATAAGGACTGAGACAGTAATTTATACAAGCAAGATTCTTTGAGTAAGAAAAGTGACATTAGTATTTCTGATTTTAGAATCATAGCATCATATGGGGTTGGAAGGCACCTCTGGAGATCATCTAGTCCAAGCCCCTTGCCAAAGCAGGTCCACCCAGAGCAGGTTGCACAGGAACTTGTCCACATGGGTTTTGAATGTCTCCAGAGAAGGAGACTCCACCACCTCTCTGGGCAGCTTGTTCCAGTGCTCTCCCACTCTCACAATAACGAAGTTACTCCTCACGTTTAGGTGGAACTTCTTATACTCAAGTTTGTGCCCATTTCCTCTTGTCCTGTCACTGGGCACCACTGAAAAAAGACCAGCCCCGTCCTCCTGACATCCCCCTTTAAGTATTTGTATGCATTGATTAGATCGCCCCTAAGTCTTCTCAGGACTAAAAAGACCCAAGTCCGTCAGCCTCTCCTCATAAGACAGATGCTCCAGGCCCCTAATCACCTTTGTGGCCCTTTGCTGCTGAACCCTCTCCAGCAGTTCCTTGTCCTTCTTGAACTGAGGAGCCCAGAACTGGACACAGGACTCCAGGTGGGGTCTTGCCAGGGCAGAGCCACAGTACTCCAGATGGGGTCTCACCAGCCCAGATCATTCGTTTAACGAAATCATGTGAGAGAAACAGTAGGTGCATCTGTGTAGCAAACAGGAAAAATTACAATAGCTAAGTTAAACCAATTGCTTCAACTTCGCACATAGCTTTGCTTTTGGGGGCCTCATGAAGGACATCAGTCGCAATGACCTGTGTGGGTTCAAAAAAACCTTCAGCCCATTCAGCTTGTAGAAGAGGTTTAACGTTTTCACTTGACTCACAGCAGTAGTTATGACTCCTCCTAGTCAATGATCCACATGAATCCTTTCATAAGCAGTGCAAATCACCATGAACATCTCTGACCTTCTACAGCCTGGTTCTCTGTCCATTCTAAGTCCTGCAAAGGAGCATTGTCTCTTCTTGTGTTTGTACAGTCGTCAACACATACACAGACAAGCCAAACATGACTGTCTGTCAGTGCATCAATAGGACTTAACTGCCCTCACCAGCGTGACCTAGGGCTTCCACCCACCCATAGTTCCAGAGCACCATTTAAGTTCAGGCCTGAGCTATGTCTTAGGTGTCTAAGCTATGTTGTAGGTGCAGCTATTTCCAGGATTGCCTCTTGGATGAACCTCAGACCTTTGTTGTAGCCTTGTCTCCTAGTCCTATGTCTGCTTTATCTCCTATTGCTCCTGACAAAATGGATGAACCTGATTTATCATCTCACCTTGTCTTAGGAGGTTGATGCACCCCATTACCGGTACCCCAGTCAGTCAGGACTCTGCCTGTGCTGTGGTCACTTAGGTCCCGGTTTGCTCCACTCTCATGAAGCAACCCTGCCTCTTGCTGCTTCCTGACACCATTGCTCAGCACATTTTTCATCAGGAAATGTGGCTATTTGTGATAGTTTTATGTGAAACATTAGAAGATATCAGGGGGAATAACTGTCCAGTAGAGGATTATGTGGTGCCTTTCCAAACATTGTACCCTGTCATCCACCTGGCACATGGAGATGCTGCATGTTTTGGTGCTTCCAAGATTGTAGCTCCCCATTACATATTCAGCATTACTTTTTTCTAAAGTTCTGCCCTCCTCCTTGATCAAGGCATCTTGTGCTGTACAACCACTGCTCTGCCCTAGAAGAATGCTTTACATGGAAGGCTTTTCCATGAAATCCTACCAAAGGTTTCAGATTAGTGTTAAACAGTAATGTTTGAAGTGAGATATGCAATGTGGCTACAGATCTGCTGTTGTCCTTTGCTGACTGTATGTCAAGGTCATATTCAAAGAAAATGGTGTCATTATAAATATGTCACATGGGACATCACAGGAGATGGCCTGTCATCTCTTCTTCCTTTGTACTGCTCCAAACTGGGAGAGACTGAAGACTGATAGCGAGCAAGAATGAGTCAGTTATGGCAATAAAGCCGGATTTTAAAATGCAGGGAGCTTTCACATTTGTGGCCAAGGTGATGGATTTCTATGATGTTGGGTCTGTGCCCGCGCATGGTCTATTACCAGTTCCAGTAACACACCTCATAATTTTCAACTGACAGAGCGGCAGTTTTCTAAAGACATCCCAGTCTGAAGCCCTCTAAGGCAAAAAGGGAGACACACTGACATCTGGTGTTAAAGATTGAAACATGCACTCCAAAAACCGCATTGCAAGACGCAGAAAAGGTTTTGAACTGCAGGAGGGTGAAAGGACACTGACAAATATTCCTAGGGTTTCTGGTCAGGCAGCAAGTTGCTGAAAATGTAGAAAAGCTATTCCTAACATAACATCATCTCCTATATTTAAAACACCTAGAATCAGCTTACCCTGTGTTCAGAAGAATTTGTAGTTTCATTTTAAGTGCTATTTTTAGCAGATTTTTTTATTGTGATAAATAGATTTAATTATGCTACTGATTAGATTGCTTGTTTCTCTGTTTCAATGACTGGTCTTTTAACTATGCTTTTGGCAAGCAGCTGGTGTGTTTCTTGTGTGTAACCAGAACAGAACTGGAGCCTCTCCATCTGAACTCTTCACATCTTCAGTGTAAACCAAATCAGTAGGGATCAGATACAAATACATGTACTCACAACAAGACTGCTGAGCTCATTCATGGGGCAGAAGCAGAGGACTGCAGGGACTTGCTGGGCTACGTCCTGTTTTAGCCACAAAGCCTGAGCAAATCTGAGCCTATGACAACCTTTGACACATTCTTGAAACTCACATTCTTTGCTGCTTTGTGTTCTGTCTCCAGTGGTGGAAATCCCTACAGGACCAGGGAAGAGCACAGGGACAGGCACACGCCTGGTGCTCCTTCCCTCAAATGCCTGCCATTGCCCATGCAGCTGCAGGAAATCTCAAACTCCAGCTGTTCTCCCAACAGCCTAAATTTGTTTCAGAGTTAAGCAAACTTCTGACATCCTCAGCATAAGAACTTGCAGCTTGACTGTACAGCCCGAAAGGAATCACCATCTTTTGCTCATTTTTGGGTGAATTTAAATGCTTCTACCAGGAAGGATTTGTGAAGAAAACAGCTTTCCTGGCTGTTCACCAATGTTTTCCTGGCTGTTTCACCCCAATGGTGACCACAGAAAGAGGTGTTCATCTGCGAAACACAAAACTCGTACAAGGCTTTTGCTTACAAACAGGAAACATTTAATTAAATGTTTCTTGGACCCTGTTAAGTTTTACTAACCTACTGACTACTTGGCTTTTATCAGACAAGAGTTAAGAGCAGCTCAGTAAGGACTGGAGGGTGCTTCTGTCAAAGGAGGAAATAACTACTGGGCACTGAGATGAAAGGCATTGTCCGGAGTCAGCCCTGTGTAAGAACCACAGGGCGATGCTGTCTGTTTGGTAGAGCAGACTGCTGTCAATAAAAAACTGACTTTGCTTTCACTATAGCAGGAGCAGAGTTGGAGCTCCAGACACTCCCACTTTCTTGTTTGGGGACGGTAGGACAGTATGAATGAGCATATGAGAAAAACTTGCAGAAATGCCATTTTGTAAGGTAGATCTACACAAACATTTCATCTTAGGTGACAAAGTATTGGTTTTGTGTGAAAAGGGTCAGTTCTAAATGATTCTAACAAGTTGCAAGGCTTTCTGGGCTCATGGGTTATATTAAACATCCGCCTACAGTGTATGCTGCCTGCAGGAAGTCCCTGTCTGAAATAAAAAATAAATAAAAAAATACAACATTTTCCTCAAATCAATTGATGGGACTTTTATTGCATAGGAGGTCACTGCAGAGTACACAATCTTACTGCTGAAATAAGTATGCCTGAAATGCTGCATTTTCCCACAAGTTGCATGACAGTCCAAAATCAATCATGGACACAGAGCACACAGGCTCAAAAGGTAACACTTAGTTTCAACAGCATTGGACAAATGCAAAGTGATACCCATCGCCAATAAAGCATATGCCTGGTCTTTGAACACTCTGCACAAAACTCTCATTCAGCCATCGCTGCCTGGTTACGTGCTGATACAATCTGGCTGTGCCAGAGTTACATGGGTCAGAGAGAGGGAGGACCTGGCTCAGGCTGCAGTCACCGAAGTTCTCAGGACCATCACAAACAAAACCTGTGCTGGCTAAAGCATTTTCTTTGAGTCACAGGGGTCAGCTCATGTTTTCCCCAGGCTTCTGTCAACGGGGCCATCAGTTCAGGATCTGCCCACTGAGGGACCTGGGAAGGGACTGTAGGCTGCCGCCCATGGCACATGCCCTCAACAGCAACACCGGCAGATGCTGCTGTGTCTGCCCCAACTGCTCCTTGCTGCTGCACCTCATCCACAGCCCTTCCAGAGATGCACCTCTCTCAGCTCTGCAGAGTCTGAAAGGTTATTTCTTAGGGGGTTGAGCAGTCACCAGTGCCCTTCTCAGAAAAGTCCAGCTTTTCAGAACAGCTGAGGAACCCGCACCACCTCCCACGCACCTGGAATCCCTTCCCGAAGCAGGGATTTATCACCGCCACCCAGCGCTTCACTTCTGAAAACACTGCTCAGAGCTGCACTGGAAGGATTCACACAAATCTACCCCAACACGTCCCATCCCCTTCAAGTGGGAGGAATTTTAACAGCTTGCCCTGCTTCTTGGGGACTTGCTATTTCTTTGCAGCATCTGCCAGCAGGCTGCGGCACCTCCTCCTTGGTGCTGGAGCTGCAGCGGAGCAGGCAGGGGCAGGGCTGCAGCGCCATTAGCAGTGTGCACCCCCAGCCGCCCCGCACAGCACCTCCCCGCACCCACCGCATCGCTCCCAAACTCTGCTTCAACAGGACTGGTTTTCCACCCCGGAGGGCAGGGGGCACCCAGCACAAAAGCAGAGCGGGTGCTGTGGAACAGCATCCAGAGCAAAATGGGATCTGACGGTGCACAAACAGCCTCCAACTTCCACTTCCACTTAGTATTTGCACTGAAGTAGGATACTCCTAACGTACTGTCCAGTTCACCATATAGAAAACCTGCATTTATCTGGAGATTTCAGGATCATATTGCTGATCCGGGAAACAGCAGAAGATGCAGACTGTATTGACATAATTTTATTTACAATTAACAGGAACTTCTGAAGTATTAGGTAACAGCTTGAGGCGCAAAGCATGTTTACCGAGTTCCAAAAGCAGTCTGAAAACAAATCACCTGATGCCTTTGCAGCTTGCTTTCCACTTCTGAGGAGCATGAGAGGGTCAAAGGCTTGATTGCACGGTGGAATCCAAGCTGATTTTTTAATTAATTTGGCTGCGAAAGTCTAGCATGAGTATTCATGTGCAGAATAGAGTGAAACCTCCTGCCCTCCACATCCAGATGTGGGGGACAGTGAGGCTGCGGCCCTGCTGCTCCCACCCTCCGCTCTCCTCCTCTCACCGCTGGTTTTCCAGGCGCTGGCACTGCCCCAGTGGCTCATACCGTGACAAACTACCCACCTTGGCTTTCAAAGCTGTGTCAAAGGCCTCTACAACTGAAAATGCCTTTTGCTGACACGTTGCAGTTAGACGTACGTGGAGAGCATGTGGAGAATTGTTAAATATTCACCAAACTGGTCTACACCACGCACCAACACCTGAAACAGCACTCTCAGATTTTTTGACAGGTTTAGGCTACTTTGGGCAAGGTGCAAAGACTCTGCTGGGAAAACCAAGCTTCCACCTGGAACTTTTTCAGTGTCTTACCTTTTCTATCCTTTTCGGAGCAGAGCATGCACACCTCTGTTGCTACATCCATGTGCTGGCACACCACCGAGCTGTGGGATGCCATTCTGCCGGTGGCCACAGAAACTAAATTTTTACAGGAGTTCAAAACCAGACAAATTCTTAGAAGAAAGCTCTACTGAGGTTTATGAGACATGTGGATAATGTTGCCACTTCCAAGGTCCCCGAGTCACACATTGCTGGGGAGGTGGGCTGGTGTTCCTCAGAACTGCAACACCTGCTTGCTCTGAGCTCCATTTCCAGAGCAGCACCCCACAGCAGTCACTTCTGAAGACAGTTGTTGGATTAAACAGGATTTTAGCAAGGCTGATTTTGACTTTGTCAGAAAACCTGCTAGCATGTATGTTAACTCAAATATTCAAAGTAAAGCAATTTATTAACAACATTTTACAACAGTGTCTGCTCTCCAACTAAGCTTCAAGATGCACATGGAACTTGCATGCAAAGGACTGACTGGCTGTAGAAGACTTCCAGACCATTTAAAGCATTTCATGGCAGCTGCTTTCATAATCATCATGGTCAGCTTGCTGCATGTTTAACAAACAAGCCCACTTAACTACAGATGTTTCTTAAATTTCCTACTAATAATGAAATTTTAGGGACTGTACTCATCTGAATATGATGCAAAGATCTGGAAAGGATAAGTACAAGTAGGTGACACGCAAGTAACGTGATTGCAAATTCAAGCTATGTTAAGCTGGTGTCACCTGAGCAGTACATGTCCATATGGCACCCCACGTGTTCTTTGATGATATTGCATTCAAAAGGTGTGTGGCTTTGGTAAAAGAAAAAAAGCAGCTTGGTAAAGACAATTCCATGCTCAATGTGTCTCTGTACAGTTTATTTTACAGGAGATGAGATGAGCTCTGTGGTGCATACAAACTTGCAGAACAATATAGGAAAATACAGTTTAACCATATGAAATTGTTTTACAGTAAGACAGAGAAATTATGTATACGAAATGCCTTCAACATTGAAGGACAAGATCCACAGTGGACACAAAGTAGCTTCCATGGAACTCTACCAGTTTACCCAAGCTGAAGATCTGCCCCCTAAATCATTTCTGCATTCAACTTCTTAAGTTCAGTGAGTCCTTCATGTATCCTTATGGAACAAAAGCCATCCGATAATTTGCATTTTATTTAAATTTACAAGTTACCCAGACAGAGGCTGCATGATACATAAGCTATTTAAGGGGTCTACTGAGACAAAATTTATGAAAAGTTATAAAATTTTGGTTAAACATCTTTACAAATGAGTCATTAGTACTGGCAAAAGTCAACTTTTCTGGAAATTTAGAAGTATTTAGCAAAAATTACACAAAAAGGACCAAATAAGCAACTTTAGTAGAAAACTCTGTTTTAGTGTATGATTGGTGATCTGGCCTGCCTTTGAATCCCTGCAGTTAGAATGTCTGCATGGTGGCTTTTTCACACTGTCTCTGGCTGCCAAAAGAAAGGAAACCATCTAAGGAGGAGAGGAGAATATTTGTCCAATACTGCTTTTTTCATAATGGATAGAGGTTGCTGTCCCTAGCGAGCATTTTTGACCCGCTGGAGTGAGAAAGTGGTAAATGGACATGTGAATTCCTTAGGCTATTCTAAAAGTCACAGCCATCACATCAAAAAACTCCAAAGGAATAAGGGATTTCATTTCACGTCAAGTGCTCCCAAATTCAAATAGACTAAGACTGTCATGTCATGCAGATGTGAGAAAACACTGTTCAGCTTTAGAATTCCAGTACCAGAAAATTTCTTCTCAGCAACTATTTTAAAAAGAGTCAAGTTTTTTAAATTTTTTTTTTATTTTGCACAATAAAGGCATACTTATGCCCCAAATGCCACTTACTCAACTATTTTTATACAGAATTCCCTGCTAATTCTACTGAGACCCTAATACTGAAGGACGTCAGAAGATCAGGTTAGCATTTAATCCAGTTACTTTTAAGTCTAACATTTCCTACTCCACTTTAGTATAGAGAATTTAGGATGGCTGTGCTGGACAGTAAATGGTCAGTAAGACAAAGGCAGGTCTCCTGGATACGTGGATGTTCTAGAAGAGCGCACAGGGCAGAGCAAGGGAGAAGAGATGAAAACTCTGCACAGATCTGTGCACACTGGCTGCTCCTGAGTTTTTGAAATTTGTAGAGTGAATCTGTGTGTTTTACATGCTTGTAGCAGATACAATTTAAAGAGGCACTTCAAGGGGAACTACTAGCAGAATTTTAGTAGGATTGTGATACGAGCCATTACTCACTCGTTAAATTGGTAGCCCTGAAACACGGCACATACTCAGAATTATAGTCTTGTCTGCTCACTGATTGTGAACACAGTAGCTGAAAAGCTTTTGTTCTGAATATCCACTGAGTTTCTCTCTTACAACACACCTGAAATAGTTCAACTTAATGTAAGTTGAGGGAATTAAATTTGAATGTTTCAAATTTATGTATTTTTTCTGTAACTATTATGCAGTTAGCCTAAGACTTATTTCTTATTGGTCTATGAAAGATTTTGTCCATGTATAATTCTTAGAATCAGATGCATCATTAGGCACAAAGGGTTTCTGCCTTGAGGAACACATGGGATTAGAAATTTCAGTCAAATTGTGCTGTGTGTTGGTCCCTTCAGAAAAAATGTCCAGGAAGAAAAAAATAAACTGTGACTAGTACAGAAGGGAGACATTGCACTTCCAAACCCGGAGGCCGATACGAAAAATTTGAAACAAAACTCAAAATATCTGCTCCAAAAAGCATTCATTTACCACTCTTAGAAAATATCCAAAAGCATGAAGTTTGGTCAGCACATGAAAGCAACAGAGACATTCTGTGAAAATTCAAAATTAAAGAAAAGATCTTGAAAACTGGTGTATGTCAGTAATGGAGGATGTGCTACAGTAACAACAAAGAAAGAAAAAAAAAAGAAGAATTAAAAGATGCATATTTATATGAATAAGATCTATTGTAAGACAAAGAAATGAATATTATTTATACAATAGTGCTTTTCAGGAAAAGACAAGGATTTGCTGATGCAAAGACTCATCACCATTATGCCACAGAAAGACTGTGTGCTCCAAGCCCCTGGAGAACACCTGCTCGCCAGGCTCAGCACGTCAGCTCAGTGCCAGGGCACAGGACAGCGCAGCACTGCTGAACGCCAGGAAACATTCTGCAGGCACCCACCCATGTGGCATTGCCACACACGGCATTCCTGCTGGCAGAACCAGGTGTTAGTTGGAGAGCCCTGCATCAAGCAAGAGATACAAGGGCACGTTTCATCACTGATTTTCATGTGCTAAGCAGAATTTGGAGAGTGATGAGCCTGTTACTGAGCCCATCGGGGCCTGAGGGAGGTGAGTGTCTCACACCGAGCAGCTCAAATGCCCCTGGGGTAGCTAAATATTTTCTTGCCCTATATGCCCGTTTTTACTTTGAATCTGCCTGTGACTATTGCCCACCCGGTTAAGTGAAGTGTGACCAGCCAGCTCCTCTGGTAAAATGTCAGACACTTGTGCTGTGCAAAAGACACCCGTCAGCCATTCCCTGCCACCGTGTGGGCACGGGCGGAATGTCCACACAGTGGGAACCATTCACAGCAATGCTTCCTTAACCTCTGGGGCTTCAGTGTCCTATTTCAACACATGCTGGGTAGCAAAAAAAATGCCTACTCACTTTCCAGAAAGGTCTGTGATCAGAAAAGGTCATTATTTTGAAAACTGCCTTTTTCACGCTGCCTTTTGAAGACCCAGTTCTCCCAAAGCAGAAAGGTGAGCAGGACTGCCTCCAGGACACCGGACTCTGACTGCCGTCTCCAAAACCAGACCCGCAGGCTACATCAGTGCCAAAGAGCACAGTAGCTAACTACAGAATAGCAAATATGTTTTCAATGCAGAAGGAAACAATCAATTGATCACACCAAGAAGTCACATCTACTTATTCCAGGGGGACCTTCAAGGTGCTGGTCTGGATTTCTTAAGGTGCTTGATAGTGAAGGACCCACCTGGGTAAGCAGAGCTCTTTCTCCCCGTGTGTGACTGAAGAAATAGATGGGCAGAGCCACGTTTTCACTTAATTTTGGATCTGGGTTTTTCCACTTGCATCAGAAGGTGAGCTGTAGGCCCATGCTCTCGAGCTGTGCTCCTACCACAGCCTGGCACAGGGTGACTCGTGGAGCTGCTGGGAACTGCAGGTATAGCAGCTAGGTCTTACACATTAAGTGTTTGCGGTTCTCATTTCTTAATGTTTACCTTATACATGTACTCAACAACTAAGGTAAAAAAGAGGCTTGTGCACTTCTATTTTTTAGCCCGATTTTCAAAGCCTCTTATCACCTACGTGCTCCCTGTGTTCCAAGAAATCTGAGTGCCAAGCACTTCCAAAGAGCAGGTGAAGAATGCACATTTCTACATAGTCTGACTTGCAGCAAATATTTAAATAATGACATTAAAAACAGGGACAAATTTAAATAGGATCTGAGAAGATCTGAGAAACTATGACTGCTATTAAGCATGTAAAAGTTTTTTGTGAATGCTTTACAGAAAATTCCTATGAGGAAAAACAAAAAAAGAGAGATGATCTGAGTGTGGTTCCCTGTCACAGGAAAGCTACACGCACTGACGTTACAGCATGGGGCTGTCAGTTAAACAAAAAGCAGCTAACTCTGCAACACAGAACTGTGCAGCTGCAGAGCCAGGTACAGAGAACCAGAGCACAAGTTTGCACGCTGCCTGTTGTGCACCAAAGGAAGAACAACTTCAGTGTTTACTGTATGTGTCCAACGCGAGGGGAGCACACCTACCCCCCAGCAGCTGGGGCAGGGCTGCAGAGGGGGAAAAGGATTCTGGAAACATAACAGGGATTTCCATGTGACTTTCACTGCTGTAATGATATTTTAACATTAAAAAAATATTAAAGTTATCTTTAAAGATCCCAGTGTCATCACATAATGAAACAACATTCCTATATGAGAACAACTGAAGTCCTTCAAAAGATGTTCAACACAAAGAAGTGATGAACAAATGTGAGTTACAGACATGAGTAAATCTGAAGCAGACTGGATAACTGAGAATTAGGCTGGTTTGGATGTTGCTCTATGAAAGCAATTGGAATCTTGCCAGTGATGGGAGAAAGTGCACTTCTTTACCCATGTAGTAAAGGAATCATCGCTTTCAGCTCATTAACTCCAAGAGGAATCAGCCAACAGCACTGGATACAGAATGAGTTCTGTTAGGAAATAAGTTGAAAGAATACCTTAGACTTCCAACAATAACTCTCTATTGAGTAAACTGTGCCAGAAGATGGCTTTGAAGACATAGGTGGGCTGATATGGATGATGAGTAAGATACTCTCATTCTGTATGGTAGTTGAGGTTACAGCTGGTAACCACCTCACCAGGTCTGACACTGGAGTCGGGACACCCAGTGGATTCAAAGCTGTGGGATTCATGAAGCCCTTGAGCTCAGGTAAGGGCCAAAAGGCTCTGGCTGAAGCAGAGATTGCCAGGGAGCCGGAGGCTTGACAGCATGAGACAAGTATGTGACAGCATCACTTAGACAATGAAGGAGGTCCACAGGAGTGGCAGGACTCTGGAAACACACGCCACTTCAAGAAAGGCACGGGGAAGCAGAGCTACCAGCTAAGAGCCAGAGGCAAATTCCCACTAATTCTACATCTTCAGGTGAAAGAAAACAAAAATGGAAAGCTCACCTTCCGCTCTGGGACCACAGAGCTTTATGAAGATGTAAGACAGCCTTGTCAATCAACAACAACAAAAAAAGACTGATACCTGTAGTGACTAAAATAGTATAAACTTGCATGAGCCCACCAGCCACACAAAATGAACTTGAGCTCAGTACCTATGGAGGTCACTTTGCTATTCCTATTAATGAGCTACACTGCATCATCATCATGCTTTTCACAAGCTAGCTATTTTAACATAACACAAACCTTGATCTTGCTCCAGAGAAGAAGCTGTTTAGGTTGAGCTATTGCATGAGGAAAGTCTCATTTTTGCAACTCAATGGAAGATGAATAAAGCAATGCTGAAACTCCCCAATTTACCTTGTTAGGAACAAACACAAGGGCAGGTGTGCATGCTTCCCTTCAAACATGCCACCGCTTTCTTTGGAGATGCTGTCTGTTCAGAAGCACTGGGGGCTCCAGCACTCCCTGACGTGTAAAGCATCGCACCGTCCAGCACCCATCAGCCAGAGAAGTGAATGAAGCCAGAAAACATCTGTCCCGCTGTCTGCAGTGTCAAGTCACAAGGGAACATCATCTTCTGCAGGAAATATGCTGGAAACTCCCTACACAAGACAGCAAAACTTCCCTAACGCTTCCACCGATGACAGATGAAACTCTTGCTGCAGAGGCAGCATCTTGCGCGTTGCAGAGCAGCACTGCATGGCAGTTTGCTGGGTCCTGGAAAGATTAACAGCCAGGTACAAGTGCTCTCCTCAGATTATCAAAGTGAAAAAGAGATACAGACTCCATCAAGAGAATTATTGTTCCATGCAATTCACACATTCCTGCAATATTTCAAATGGACCAAAAAACTAGAAGTAGGAAAACTGTCTGGAAATAAAAGGAAAAAAAAATTTACCAGAAAATATAACAGAGCTGAGAGCAGCTTAAAAACACCTTACTAGAGGAACCAAAATACATTTCAGTCCTCAGAGAAATCTGTGCCAATGGACAGTATTTCCAGTCCAAAATAGATAAAATAACAAACATCTTTAAAGAAAGAGGAAAAATAAAGTGTAATTGATAACAGATTATTTCAGATATTTATTAAGGAGAATACTGTATAAAGTGCACAACTAGTTTTGTTTTGCAATCAAATGTGGTGAGGTGTCAAGATTGCTCACAGAGGTCAACCTGAGATGCAGCTCTTAAGTACTCCAGTTATTTTTGGTCACTGAAGTTTTGAAAGCTCACCCTGCACCTGTGGGTTTTAAAAAAAAAAAGAGAGAAAAAGTGCCTGTCCTCCAAAGTGCATGGTAGAGATAGGAGAAGTATATATTGGTATGCCAAAAAAATTAATAGGACAGAGAATGAATCAATAGGAAGACTGAAAAAAGAGAGATTATCACACAGCATGAGTCTAGAGAAGTGTATGTATTCTGAGCTCGAGGACTACAGGACACTACGCTTAGGAAAACCATGTTTCATTTGTATTGCAATGGTCTTTGCAGGTACTTAGGACAGACTCACAAAACTGCTGGATGCTTCCAACAACAAGGATAAAATAGTAGTTGCAAATTCAGCAGTGTGTACTGGAAGTGCAGTACGGGAGGTGTCACACTGGGAACAGTGATCCTGAGCGTGCAGTGGTCGTGGCACCACACCTGCCAATGTGCAAAAGTTTATAAGGGTTAACGACACAGCAGAGAAGTGGGTTGTGGAGATATTTGCAAGAAAGAAACAAATCTATACTGGTAAAGAAATTGTTGAGGAAAAATGCAACAGAATTCAGTTTGAAATAACAAACCTGAAAAATAATCACTGCAGCAATACTAGTCAGATATCTAAGTCAGATAAGACTTCACTGTGTCTCAGTTTGCTTTTGTCAAAGGGAGTATTAATTCTCAATTATCTAATCACAGCACTTGGAGGCTGGTGAATGAAAACCTAGAATAGTAGTAGAACAAAAGGATGCAATATTGGTAATGGGGAAAAAAGGATGGTGACAATGAGATAAAGTGGAACATAACTGTGGATCAAATGAAATAGACAGTTTGGGAAACTGTAGATGACAACCCAGTAAACACTAAGTAAAGGCCACAGTGGTGAGAATCAAGGTTTCTGCTGGATCTAAAGCAAAAATCTTAAGAATCTTGGCATTGTATGAAATGCTGACAAATATATTAACAGTAATGCTGAATAATCAATCAGAAATAACTGCAAGAGAATAAAATTAATACCTTTTCGCAACCCATCTACAAACAAACAAACATCTACTCAACACGATGTGCCAAGAGCAGTACTGAATTTTTGGTTGTTTGTGGTAAGGAAAAACCTAAGGTTAAGAATCTGATGATACAGAAGTGCTGGGCACCTGCATCTACATTTAATGCAATTTAGCATCACAGATTCACCGCATCTTTGAAAATCAGTCTCTAAAAAGATAAAACTCACAATTTACCTGGACAAACTTGGTAATTAAAGATACTTCAAGGCTGTGTTATTCACCTAAAGGAACCAACAAAGGGCAATTTAAACCTGAATCCCAAATCAAATGTTAGAGGACTGTCTTTAAGAAGATTCTGTGAGAAAACATCTTGCATAAGTAGGAAAGGTTTTGAACACCTCATTTATTCCTTGGTATATAACCTCTTTTTGTCATTGAGGGCATTCAGACAGCTAATGAGGTAGGTATAGCACAACCAAGTCTTTCCTGATAATGGTGATGGCAACTTTCAACCTTATGGATTGGTCTAAAATCACGATGATAATGGGTTTATGTGTCCCTGAGAGGGAGTATAAAACAGGAAGAACAGGAGTCCTCTCCATAGCTTTTGGGAGAAGGACCATCACTTCACTGCCATGGTTCAACTGTGTTCTATGAAATAAATTGATTTGCACAACATTGCTGCAAGACACACATGTTTATAAATGGGAGAGCCAGAAAAGTTAATTGACTTGCCTATGGCCATGAAAGCAGTCAGGAGACCTGGGATTCATGGTCAGGATTTCCTTGCCTCCTGCATCACGTTCAAACGTTTATCTACTTGCTGGCCAGAGGCTCACTGCATGGTTGTTCTAACATACTGTATAAAGTCATGCAAGGGATGTAGCACAAAGTCACTGAAGAGGAGAGCTCTTTCTGTACCAGAAAGCAGATTTCTTCTGGAAGCTGCGTGCAATTGGGAACCTCTGGTGGGAAGCACACATCTGGTTTCTTCACCCCGGAATGTCTGGTGCTTAAGGCTTAGCACAAGGACCATTTTAATGACTAAATGTAACAGAGATAGCCTATACAGGCATAAATTACAAGGTGTCTGGTAGTGGAACAACCTTTTCCCTATGCTCTTCTGACCCTTAAAAAACAAACACTAGCCTGGTTAATTCAGTGGACTCATTACATACAACTACAGAACAGTCTATATTTCCATGTCCACAGGTCGGATATCTCCAGTTTTGTGTTCTTTTACCCACAGTTCCCTGTCTTTGGCAGGATCCACTTTCCGAAGCAACTGATCCACGAGCTCTACTGTCTAAAATGAACAAAACAAGAATCAAAATGTCAAGGGTGTATTTCAAGCAGAGAAGTGATTGCTCTGAAGTGTAGAGCAGCTATGGGCACACCTATGTTGCATTTGCAGACAAGTGAGAACTGCACGTACACGAGACTCGGTGGACAACAGCTCGATTTGAGTTTGGAGCCTTGTAGCAGGAAGAAGAGGAGAGGCAGACTTTCAATGTCAAGCAGAGACATGCTTCCTATGCCAGGCATTGGTCAGTCGGTCTCTGACTCCTATCCTGCAATCTGTACCTTACACCAGATACAACCAGGTACTGAGGTCAGTGTACATTCCGTGTATTTTAATATTTGAAAACAAGCCAGCTTTTTAATATATACTATATTAAAATATATATAATTTAATATATACTATATTAAAAAATATATACTCCTTCCTCCAAGAGTGAAACGATTCACCATCTTCCTTGCAAGAACACATGACCTCAAGGAATAGTGCATCATGCTGGGAGAGCTAATAAAGGCTTGTGCTGGCCAAATGTAATTAAATTCATTGTGTCTCCCCTAGAAAAAAGTTGCGATCCAGCAGCATGAAATGTGACCAGAATCAAAGAGTCTTGGAGGAGCAGAACTGCAGGGTGGCAGTACAGTACTACCGCACACTAACAGACTGACTGCACTCCCTTTTCACATCTCCTTTTGATACAAGTCAGTCAGATGAGGACAGGGACCGTCCTACTCTGCTGAAGTGCAACAAAGACCAAAGGGACCAAACATAAAGCAGACTTACACTTTGGTTGAACATGTCTGTCTCATGCCGCAGCTGTGTATACTGGCAAAGATGCTGACGAATCATCTCCACCCTTTCAACTTCTAGTCTCTCAAGCTCCTGGACACAAAGGAAAACAAGTCCGTATTTTTCTTGGAAGCTGAGCTTGAAGGCCCACAGAAAGGATGACACACAAAAGGTTGCCAGTCAGTGCAGTGCCAGATACTACCCCAGGGTCACACTTCGGAGCTCAACTCTGTGGTGGCACATCCCTCTGATGTGCAGAGAATCTGAGACAGTAAGCAACAGACAGAAACAAAGGTCGAAACCTTTCCAAAACTGAGACAATCAAGGCAGAGAGGAGCTACTGTCTTCAGGGACGGTGCAAGCAAGAGGGAATCTGTTTCCTGCAAGAAGCTTTGTAAGCTTTGTCACCAGCTCAAGAAGTTACAATGATTCCTTGGGGAAGCAGAAGACTGCACTGGTTGTGTGGCTCAGGGGGCCTGACTGCCCTCGGTCTGACCAGACACCTCCAAGGGCAGTTTTATCTGTCCATCAGATAACTGGGACAAGTCTCCGCCTCACTCAGCTGGCAGTAAGCAGACCCCAGCAACACTTTACCTGAAAAGGTAACTTTCCTCCTGATTTTTTCTGCTTCCCTCTTCTCCTGAATTCTGGTATTATACCCCAAAATCTGCATTTAGTCTTTCCTTGTCCAATAGCAGCAATGGAAGCAGCATGCTACAGAAGTCTGCTGTGGAATACTGCAATGGACTTTGCCATTTCACTAGAAAGCTCTGTATTCACAGGGACATCAATGAGGCCAAATCTTAAAAAACCTGCCTTCAGAGGGCGTTTCTGGTGTCCACTTCCCAGGCATGCTGGTGGAGTGCAAGCTGAACATATACAAGTAAGCACAGGGAAGTCAATATAGCAGCCTGCTATCTGCAATTTGTTAAACGTCTGTTCAGAAACAGATCATTACAGCACCAAAATCTCAGGTGGTAGACTATCTGCCTGGGGAGAAAGAAGGGCAAGGAGTTTATGGTATGGACAGGGCTGAAAGAGAGTGAGCTCTAGCTGCTTTTGCCAGTTGAGGTAGTGCCCTTTTGGAAAAAATGGCCCACTTTGACCTCAGACTCCCTTACTCAGGGCACAGATAATGCAGGATCAGAACGCAGAACCCAGTGTGCTAGTGCTGGCAAGCACGCTACACACAGAACGTGCATTTTATCTGCACCAGAAACTTCAGGGAGGAAGGTACAGGCAACCTTCAGACATTGACTCTCTTGACTCTGTATTGCATATGAACAAATCTGTATCTGAGCTGAATGGATGTTTTTTCAATTTAGATGTTATATTCATGTATATCAAGACTTACCTTTAAAGGCTTCCCAGCCTGAATTTCACAACTGATAAACCTGCCATGCAGTCTGCAGGTTATGACTTCCCTCTTGAGCTATCTACTAGAGCATTTCCAAGTTGTCCTTTTCCGGGAGCAAATATGCAGCTAACACGTACCTGGCTGTACCTGGACACACTGCCACTGATGGTCAGTGTCATGTGCATCAGTGAGAAACCACCAGTGAAGGTGAGAAGAGAATTAGATCCCTTATGTATAGGAACAGCCAACTTTTTCTCTCTTGTTCTGCTTTTGGGAAGATATCTGCCTCCTGGTTTTCCACTCACCCGTCTGCCTTTATTTATTTACTGCAGTTTAAATATTGCACTGGCACACTGCCAAATGCTGAACAACTTATTACCCTGCTTCATACTAGGAGGTGCTTCCAGGTTTGTGTTTGTCCAATGAGAAAAATATATGCAAAAGATGTTTTTATTTCCCACTTTTGAATGCAATTGGCTGTTGTCCAGAAGGGCTCTAAGGAATGAGATGAGGGAGGAGCCCTAAAGCCAAGGTACAGGTATTTCAAGGAACACAGCACATCAAAGGTGTATCTTGACATCTTGGTGACTAACCCTTAAGGTATATGCCCTTAGGGTGGATACTGTGAGCTGTGTTACCTTCAGAAAAACAGAACAAAAGGCAATTAAAGCATGCGTTTTCTAAGCTGGCAATAATTGTGAAGAAATTGTAAAATCACGGAATATAAAAATTCATTAATGTATAAATGGACTCAGTGATTTATCACATTTCCTTGTGCATTCCTTCATCCTTCCTGGAGACAGTTCCAGCCTTCTGGCCCCTAAGCAGTCCTGAACTGGTTTAATGCCTTCTGCAAAGAAACAATTATTTCTTCCTTCCCCTTATGATTTTTTCTTAGAACCGAGAATGGGAAATACAATGGGAGATTTATCACCCATTTTTTCCCTCTGCTTTGCATTCAAACTAGCTATGAATGATGAATGTTGTATGCTATTACAATTTTACATGTGTAACATTTCAAGATGCTGCACAGAGTTACATACCAG
Organism: Tringa tobata; assembly: GCA_033628505.1. NCBI lineage: Eukaryota > Metazoa > Chordata > Aves > Charadriiformes > Scolopacidae > Tringa > Tringa tobata. The sequence goes on along the minus strand of JAHREE010000303.1, from coordinate 420,998 downwards.
AGTGGTGGTCACCATTTCCTCAAACCACTTGGATTGGGCTTGATTGTAAAGATCCACGCAGCGCATCAAGTCATCTCCTGAAAAGTTCAAGACAGCAACACATTAGCCCTCTCTAGCCAGTGTTGCAGAGCTTAGAAGGAAATTGCAGTTCAGGTTTTGTAGATGAACTCAGGGGGTTTGAAGGTCAGTCCTGGTAGAACTGAAAGCACTTCTGGTACATGGTATTTGTGAGGTGCAACAAAATTTCAACAAAATGCACACAGTCCATGTATGGTAAAAGATCAGGTGATTGTGGTGACAAAGAATGAGCAGGAAAGACAAGATTTTAACAGGAAAATATGAACACTAAGCAGTATTTTACAAAATGCTCAGAACTATGAAAGCAAGTTACTTCAGTTAAAAAAATAAATGGTGAGAGACAGAAAGCTGTATCTGAAAAATAAAATAATTACAATGGAAAATCTACAATAATGAATTATTGATCTGCAGGGCAGGACTCTGCAGGTGAGACTGCATTCTAAGAGAAGTCTGTGAAAAACTGGTATGAGGCGTCAGGCTGAAGCTGAGAGCGAGGGATGCTCCTGGGCAGCCTCAGCCCAGCTGCACACTCCTGCATGCTCCAGCCTCTGAGAATGCATGATCCCAGTGGAGCTCTGGCTTTTTCCTGTGTTCAGGGCAGTAACACAGATAAGCTGCAATTATTTCCATTTTTCCTTTGTTGCAGGGCTCTGTTCTGACAGAGAGGGAAAGGTGGGTAGAAAATCTGGAAGGAAATTACTGCTTTCCAGCTAATAAATTCTCGTTCTTCTTTAAATGAGGCTCAGTTACACTTTCCCTAATGGTTTGATGCCTAGGTCCAGCGCTCAAATTCATCCTGTTCTTTTAGGTGCAAAAAGGTCTTTATAAATAAACCAGGGACAAAAAACAGGACTCCATAGACCAAACAAGTGTCAAAGAAGTAAATGCATCTGGAAGCCCCTCGTGGACTTAAAACCTGGGGTGGCAACCAAACTGTACAAGGAAAAAAAAGAATCAGGGCTTAATGCTTGGCAATAAGTTTATCCACAAGTACAAACTAATGGCTCCCAAACTCCAGCAAACTCCTGAGGAACTATCTGACTTGGGGTTATCCTCCACCCACCTGAGTCAATCCGAGCCACTGTACAGCCAGGAACATGACAGCCATGAAACACATGAGCAACCCCCGGGAGCAGATGCAACGCCACGGTCCTCATGTTTAGGTGGAACTTTCTATGTTCAAGTTTGTGCCCATTACCTCTTGTCCTGCCACTGGGCAGCACTGAAAAAAGACTGGCCCCATCCTCCTGACACACACCCTTTAAGTATTTAGAGGCGTTGATCACATACCCCTTCAGTCTTCTTTTCTCCAGACTAAAAAGACCCAAGTCCCTCAGCCTTTCCTCATAAGAGAGGTGTTCTAGTCCCCTCATCATCTTTGTAGCCCTCTGCTGGACCCTCTCCAGCAGTTCCCTGGCCTTCTTGAACCAGGGAGCCAAGAACTGGACACAGGACTCCGGATGCGGCCTCACCAGGGCAGAGAAAGATGGGGGGGATGACCTCCCTCAACCTGCTGGTCACATTCTTCCTGATGCACCCCAGGATGCCATTGGCCTTCTTGGTCACAAGGGCACATTGCTGGCTCATGGCCATCCTGTTGTCTGCAAGGACTCCCAGGTCTCTCTCCGCAGAGCTGCTCTCCAGCAGGTCAGCCCCAACCTGTCCTGGTGCAGGGGGCTATTCTTCCCCAGGTGCAGCACCCTACACTTGCCCTTGTTGAACTTCATTAGGTTTCTCTGCCCTACTCTCCAGCTTATTCAGGTCTACACACTAGTATATCCTCATTTTAATTACTAAGTAGCAGTGGAAAAAATCAAAAAGTTCACTTTCAAGGAAAAAGACAGTAACGGGAAGCATAATAGGCACCCACATAGTTGTGGGTGACTGTGATTTAGAAAAGAACCATGGAAGAAACCATGATTTAAGGAAAAAAAAAACCAAACCATTCTCAGCTGAGCTTATTTGAATCTGACTTTGAAAGTTTAACTAACATTCAGTTATTTCATCACATTTTCACAAAACAAAAGGACAATTCACCCTTCTTTTACTTTTCTCATCCCAATTATCAAAATTATCATTTTGTGACATCCAACTTGGAAAAACTGGGCTTGTTTTTTCGGGGGTTTTCCTACCAAACAGATTTGTAGCACACCTCACTTTGACTTCGTAGCAATATTAAAAAACCCAAGAAACACATGGGTGGATGAGCAGTTGCACCCCATCTGTGCTCACCTCCTGCCACTGAGACACAGGAACTCACCCGCCTGAGTGGACTTCCGTCTTGCCTTCTTAATTTCCTCTTCTGTCTTGTTGCTGAGCTTCACCTCTAGCTGCTGTGTTTTCATTTCCAGATCCTTCTGTCTCTCTGTCAAGGCTTTCCGGGCCTTGGAGTAATTAAAGAAGAGTCACATGTTTTACAGGAATAGAGCTGCCAGCTGCTTTCAGTCATCTACAGCTCCTTCATACATGCAAAGAGCCAGGGACTCTGCACAGAACCGGGACTCATTCTCAGGACACCACGTGGTGTTTAAAGAAGTGTCCTACCACCATACAGAAGTAATCACCAACAAATCACAAAAGCATCTAACCTCTTCGTAGGTTCTTAGACAGGCACAGTACAAAAGGCATCATCAGACTTTCATGTTTCTTAGTAACTTTCCCACTACTTCTGGAAGAAAGGGGAGCTGGAGCTTCTTTCAAATATCTTAACCAGCACCACCAAGACACCTCTTCTATTTGCTTTTCTAAGGATCTGAACTGCTGAAAGAATTCCAAGCATCTTAGAAAATTTAACTACCTTCTCGATTCAATATGCACTTATTGGAAACACTAACAATAGCAACTTTTAAACTCAAATCATAAAAACTAATTCAGGTTCATGACAACAGCACTTCACACTATAGAAGTCAAGAACCTGAGACCTCATTAAAACTGGTTATTTAAATTACTTTAAAGTTCTTCAGGCTTTTAAAATCTGATTGATCAGTATCATTACTGAACTTCTACAGGGAAATTAGTAAAAAGTCTTAACAAATAAACATCATTACCATATGTGTATGCTGCCACCTCATTTGCTGAGGTTGCCTAAACACATAAAATAAAAATAACTTGTCTTGCACAGAATTAAAATAGGTCACATTTGCTCTTTACCCAGTTACAGGGTTAAAAACTAAATCTGGATGATTACATGTTGTTAGCACCTTGCAGTTTTCTATAGTCACACCAGGCTGCATGTTACAACACCCTTGAGGCATTACTGGGCAGGTCGCAAGAGGGAGCTGCAAGAAAGCAATCCAGTGGGAAGCCGTGCACTTCATCAGGCACACTACAGATATGGCTTTTCCATTTTTTTATTCCTTCTTCTCAAAGCTATTCTAATTCATTCTTTTCAATACCCCTACTGAGGGCCGTGTTTCTTTGCAGATATGACTGTGAAGAACTTACTGTTTTGCAGAAAAAAGCCTTCCCTGCGTAGATATAGTCTAACAACCATGTGTACGCTGCAACAATTCTGTCCCTGGTGAACTCCCCCATGTACAGTCTGATCTCTAATGAAAGCCCAAAAACCCTTCTGGGTTGACTAAGCATGGTACATTCCTTTCCAACTTACACGTCAGAGCAAACGCATGAGAATACCACTTGCAATAAGTGTGTCAGCAGCCAGGACATGGGTATCACATGCCCTAACGTCTGCTGCTGCTGAGAGCACTTTTTGTGCTCTCCCTATATCCCCCTATAACTCTCCCTAAATCACAACTTCAGCAATCTATTGGATATTCAAGTCAAAACAGCCCCTGATACTAGTGTGCTGCTGCTGTTTGGGTTTCTTCAGGTGAGGATGTTTGCTGTGAGGTGCAGAAAACAGGAACTGGGAGAGGGTTTGTGACTTGCTGTGCCAATTTCGAGCTGCCTTCCTTAGCCATCTGCTTTTGGTCACTGCAACAGAAGATACTGAGCCAGGCGAACCTTTGGCGTGACCCTGCTGCTAATCTAAGGCAAGGTATTTTAAATTTTGAGGGCAATACACATGACTTCCAGATGCATACAAGCAAGGTGCGTTTTCATCGTATATATTAGAAAAATATTGTCCCAAATTGGGAAGGGGAGAATGAAACAAAAAGCCAGTTCAGCAGTAATTTGTTAGGCCTGCTGTAAAGTGTTCGCCCTACCTGTAGCCCCCAGGTTCCCAAATCTCAGCTAAGCAGCAAGCCACGGCGGGGGCCCAGCAAAGCACAACTAACAGCAGAAAGCACTTAGCAGAAATCTTTGTGGTTCTTTGTGGCAGAACAGAAACTTTTCACAGGGCAGCTGCTTTTCTGTCCAAACCAGCAGTATGCCATCAATTCTCCAGTTTGTTCTCTGCTCCCACCTTTTCAACAGCTGCATAGCGGCTGGCCAGATGCTTCCGTAAGTCTGCAATATGGTGGTCACACTTCTTCATGTCTTTCTTAAAGTTCTCTCTGAAGTTCAGCAGTGGTTTCTCTACCTCACTCTGAAGCTGATAATGAAAACAAAGGGAAAAATGGCAATAATGAGGAGCTGGGCAGCAATTTCTGGCTCTTCTGATGAGCAGAGGTCAGGACAGAGATGAAACAACACACACACCACAGTCAACAGCAATGCCACACAGCAAAAATTCTCTTCCCCAGGAGAACTCTGAGTGAAGCTACTGCAAAACTCAGGTCTTTACAGGACAGCTCTGTTAAGGTAATATTTACTGAAGGGAGCAAAAGGACAGAAATCTTGTCTTCCTTTTTCCCATTAAATCATATCTCTCTTCTTACACATAAGATCCAACGGCAGGCAATATCCAGAGCTCTTCTTAAGGTGCTCTGATTCTAGCCTAACTGATGCAACTTGCTTAAAAAGAAAAGTACACAAACTAAAGCCACTAACCCTGACTGCACTAAGGTGACTCAGTGAACCATGGCGACACGTCTGCATTTATCGTACAGTGAAAAGGGACCCAATAAGGGAACAATTTATTTATTTATGCCAAGGATAATGGAGCCTAAAGAGGAGACTGGGTATTTAGATAAAACTCTTTAAGAAGTGGCAAGAAACCACTGAAATGAACTCAGTAGAGATCCATCAAGACCGCACACGTGATTTATCTCTTACAAGCAGGACTTGACAGTTAGTAATACACAGCTCTGGTAGAGTTTGTATCATATTGCTCTTTGGCATTCTGATACACAGTTTTGACATCTAGGAAACGTGTTCTGAAGCGATAGGTATTTCACTTCCCCAGAAGCCACCAAATACTTCTTTTCTGTGAAGTCCCTCCTGTGAGGATGCTGGACTCCATCAATGTAGGTGAGTCGGGTCCATAATCACCTAACACCACAGTGGAGCAGTATCAAAGAGTCCCTGAAAACATGTATTTTCAGCCTTTCTCCAGTGCTATTTTAATGGAGAAGGAAACTTCATTCAAGCTCAGTACAGTCTTTAAATGGACAGAGGCTACAAAGACAGTCAAAGCCCTACAGCACACATCTAAGAGAGGTTAAACAAGCCTAAAGCAGAGCTCGTTTAGGCACATGAAGACTGACACCATGGTGATCCAGTATGGCCTACAGCTATGTGAAGGTCAAGTGCAAGGGTAACAATGCCACATTCTTCTTTGCAGGGCCAGACACTGTCACAACAGACAACTGAGCTTTGGGAGGTCCAAGTTGAATGTAATTGAAATAAATAAATCGCCAGAATGGTAGTTGGGCATTGAAACAGGTTGAACAGAGAGGTCATGAAATCTCTAGAATCTAGAGATATTCAACACTCTGCTAGACAAAGATGTAGCTCACTTGTAGCTGTGGGTGACAGTCCTGCTACAACTAGGGGGTTAGACTAGAAAATTCTGGGCAATATTTTTGTGACAGTCTCATCAGGATGACCTCGGGCAAGGTGACCTGTTCACAACTCTGTGATCCAGCATGGTTACACAAGGTCTCTCCAAAAGAGAAGTACAAACCAATAGCTGTGCCAGGAGCATTGTCAATGCTCAACAAGACAAGAACTGGAACAGAAAGATGTTGAGGGTGGCTTCAGTGAACTCCAGAGGCAATATATTGCACTTGATAGAGATGTCTGTGTCCAATTGAGTTGGAAGTAGCTCAACAGTCTGCATGCCCTTCAGACTGCTCTATTAATAAATGAATTAACCTGGGTAAACTACTCAACATAAGTCAATCATCCTCAGTGGAAGAAATGGCAGCCTGACTCATCTGACATAAGCAGACTGTGCTGTGAAGTTTGCTGATGATACCAAACTGGGAGGGGTGGCTGACACCCCGGAGGGCTGTGCTGCCATCCAGCGAGACCTGGACAGGCTGGAGAGCTGGGCAAGGAAGAACCTCATGAGGTTCAACAGGGAAAAGTGTAGGGTCCTGCACCTGGGAAAGAAGAATATCAGGCACCAATATAGGTTAGGCATGGATCTGCTGGAGACAAGTTCCGAAGAGAAAGATCTGGGCATCCTGGTAGACAGCAAAATGACAATGAGCAAGCAATGTGCTCTTGTGGCCAGGAAGGCCAACGGAATCCTGGGCTGCATAGGGAAAAGCATGGCTAGTAGGTCGAGGAAAGTCATTCTCCTGCTCTGCACTGGTGAGGCCACAACTGGAATACTGCATCCAGTTCTGGGTTCCCCAGTTCAAGAGGGACAGGGAGCTACTGGAAAGAGTCCAGCGAAGGGCAATGAAGATGATTCAAGGATTGGAGCATCTCCCTTATGAAAAAAGGCTGAGAGAACTGGGACTCTTTAGTCTGGAGAAGAGAAGGCTGAAGGGAGACCTTATCAATACCTATAAGTATCTAAAGGGTGGTTTGAAGGAGGAGGGAGCCAGACTCTTTTCAGTAGTTGCCAGTGAGAAGACGAGGGGTAACGGGCATAAGTTGGAACATAGGAGGTTCCACTCAAACATAAGAAAAAACTTCTTCACAGTGAGGGTGACAGAGCCCTGGAACAGGCTGCTCAGGGAGGTCGTGGAGTCCCCTTCTTTGGACATTTTCAAGACCCGCCTGGATGCCGTCCTGAGTAACATGCTCTAGCTCTGGGCAATCCTGCTTCAGCAGGGGAGTTGGACTAGATGATCTCTATGATCCCTTCCAACTCTAAAAATTCAGTGAAATTCAGTGAAAACTCTTATAAAAATCCCCAGGGCCAGGGACACACCAAACAGGAGGGCAATTCACTGGTAGTTCTACTTGCCTAATAGAAAGCAAATATATTTGTTTATTTCACATGGTTTATAATGGGATGGGAAATTATGAGATCTTCATAAAGATGGGAAACCCATTACCAGGAAGCTCAAAATGCAAACAAGGCAACTGTCATCTCCAGTTTTGTGTTCCAGGAATCAAAGAGGCGGATTTCTCAGTGAAGGCAGACATACTTCCTCTAGCATCATTATCACGCTTGAACTTCCGTCTTGCAAGAGGTACCATAAGCTATCAAAATAGACTCACGTGTGAATGACCCTGGCTTTTAAATGTTGCATTATAGGTGGCCATACCACACTTCAGAAATTCCTCTTATTTCACAGGTACTTGTTTTTCTTTTGGCTCCATTAACACCATTTCCAGAACGGCTAGTAATACACGATCATATCCAGGCTAGCCCACCATGACTTCAGCTAGTGTACCTTCTCTTCCAGCAGAATTCACCTCCTGGAGCTCAGTGAGGGACAATCAGATAGCTGGAGGTTCAATGGCATGGTGGCCTTCTTGAAGAATTCCTCATGTGCATGTACCTATGGCTGCCATCTAGTCTGTACAGGCATTAGCACTGTAATAATATTTTATGTTCCAAGTACCGCAAGAGGGCTGTCACCATCTCTGATCTGTTTGTGACCCCCTGTGTAACAGTGCAATGCGGGACTGTCACGGAAGATGTTCAGTGTCTTCATGGCTGGTGTTTATGTTTGAATACTCTTGCCATGCTCTGCACTGTACTGACTTCTTGTGCCAGTACTGACTGGCTTCATTTGACTATCAATGAGAAAAATAATTACTACTTTTAAGAATAACTTCTCTGAAAGTAATACCAATAACCAATATGTTTAAAAACATATTCTGTTAATAAAAGAAAGCTGGAACTAGGAACTCCCAAAGCAGGTATGGGAATAGTGGGGAGAGTTCAGAGAATACTACAGGAGCTTCTGTACAGGGTTTAAGGAAAAGTAAAATAACAAAAGAGGCCCTACACATTGCCTGCCTACATGCTCACATCACTCCAGGGTGCATTTCTTCATCTTGGAAAACAATAGAGGAGGACAACGGGGAGCAAAAACTATTTCACTAATTATAGCCCTGAAGCAGAAGTTTGAAGCAGAGCAGTGGGTTACCAAGGCAGCAGCTGGTTGCCTGAGTAACCTCTGCATAATCGCTTACAAACAGTGCAGAGCTATAATTTTCCTGCAGAACATGGCTGTTGTGCTGAGATATCTGCCACTGTATTGAACTTGATCACCCACAGAGGTTAACACAATGTAACAAGATGCACCACATGTGGTGGGAAAAAAAAAATAATTAATACCATAATTTGTACAAGAAATCTCCTTGGGCATCACTTGAGAGAAAAAGCGGAAAATAACACAAAGTTCCCAGTCCAATTTTCAGAAAGGCTAACAATACAAAGAAGTGACAGTCCTGGTTCTCCTCCTTCCAGACAGATACAGTAGGTACTTGTCAAGAAGCTAAATATTACTTTTTATTTATTCCTGTACATAAGTAGTCTGTACAAGCTCTAGGTAAATTTACCTGAATAGTCTGGAAATTAGAACCTCTAGAATCAGTTTTCCTTCTTTTTTATGAAAAGTTAAGGCCAGATGTGTTATAAGTTACTTATCAGGTAGATTAAATAAACTATGATTTTGGCAGGAAGAATGGATAGAGCTTCATTAAGTTTACTCATTAAGTTTATTAATTCTTCTATATTTGTACCATATCATAGAATGGTTAGAGTTGGAAGGGACCTTAAAGATCATTGAGTTCCAACTCCCCCATGGGCAGGGACACCTCCCACTAGACCAGGTTGATCAAAGCCCCATCCCATATGCATGTGTATGTTTCCCACAAACAAGCACTGAAGGGAGATCCACATCAATTACAGGGCAAAAATCTTTGCAAAAGGAAGAACTATTTACCTTTGAAGAAAATTTGAGATGAACTTCTGCTTCATCAGCTAGACTCTTCTTTAGCTGAGCCCAAGCCTCTCCTAGAGTGCTGAAAGAACACAGAGTGATAACGATCAATGCCCTATCTTCTGCACATCCTCCCAGCAAGATGTGTTGGACAGATACGGTACAAAGCTTTGTACTCCATCTTGCTCAGAAAAATCATAGAAAAGTGACAGGAAAAAACTGAAAAGATAACCAATCTATGTGACTAAGGCAGAATTCTGTTGGCACGGTATGTAGCAGATCTTTGAAAACACTGTTCATAATGTCCTCTATTTATAGAGATGCCATAGTCTCCATAAGCAAGATACTTCAGTATATTATCCCTACCATACAGATTTTCTTTTCTAATCCTTACAATAAATCTTCAGTAGTGCAGTTTTTCCATTGCCTCTTCTACTTTACACCCTACTTTTGGTAAACAGACTACCCTACTTCTCCTCAAAGAAGCCTTTTACTATTTGAAAATTACTCCATCATCAAAACTACACTGTCGTCCAGCTAAACTGGTAACAGACTATTTCATATCAGACACTCTTTCTTCTACATCTCAGGATGATTGCTTTTTTAGACAACACCGTGAAGCTGTTGATGAATAAGCTCGTGATTCACTACAGCCAGATCCTTCTCCCACAAACTCTTATGTAACTGCATCTTTCACATCCTGTGAAAGTATAAAACCTGCTACTTTGTCCTCATTGAAACGCATCTTAATTTTTTCAGTATTTTCTCTACTTTAACAAAATAATTCTGACTTGCAATCTTTTCTTCAAATTGTATATACCATCTACCCTAGCTCTGTCTCATCTCTGATTACAGTAAACCCATTATTTATTCTATAGGTCATTAACACATTGAAAAAAATCTGAACTTGGAAGGAACAAGCCCTCTGGGATCTCACTCCATAGCTCCTTCCCGCACTTTACTTTTTGTAAGTGGGTACAATTTCTTACACAGTCAGGCTTTATTTAGGCCACATTTCTATTGCCTGCCTACAAGAATCTCCCATTGCAAAAAGCTATACTAAATTAAGAGCTGTGATGCTGACTTCTGTTATTCCATCACTGGAGGAATTTAGGTCAGTTTGACATTGTTTGTTCTGTATTGCTCATCACCTTTGTTTTCCACTAAGTGCTTCTAGAAAGCTTGATGGTTTATTCTACCACTTTGCACAGGTTAAATAAAACTGAGTGATCTACAATTTCCCATCTCCTTCTCTCTCTCCCCAACCCCCGTTTCAAATAGGTACATTTGGCCTTTCCTGATAGCCTGAAAAATTGCCTGTCATCTGCAATTTCAAAATAATGATCTGTAATCTCTGATGTTGCTCGAATAAGTTGAGTCCTCAAGTATAGTGTCCATCACAGCTAAACAACCCGAGATTGTTTCACCTAAGTGCTCTCAACTCTTTTCCTTCCCTAGTCCCACTGTCCAGTTCTCACTGGCACTAATTGTTTTATCTAGCCTACTTAAGTAAAGAAGGCATTTCAGCCTGCTAAGCATCTTCTGTATCTCTTATCCAATGACCATGACTTAAAAGACCATGGATCATATCACCTTCGATGTATGTACAGCAGCACTGTACTCACAGCAACTTGGACAGAGCCATCCCGATACCACAAATTGGTCCCATTTTGTCACCCTTGTGTCCCACTTGCATGTCTGATGGTGGGTCTTCTTAACCAACAGAGGAGGGCAAACAACACTGGAGGGACAGCCCACATTTTGCATCAATTCCATAGGCTGCTGGACAGCAAAGATGGAAAATGCTCTGTGCAGTATGAAACCACCAGTGGCAACTCATGTGTTCACAGAGCAGTTCATGGGTTCCCCTGACCCACACCTCCTCAGGAATGAGAGGAAGATCACAGCAAATGTTCACATTGACAGTGATAGGCTGCAGTCCTACTTTTGGCTACTTCAAATCCTCCTGTTGGCTATTCTTTCTCCCTCACTTTTTTAAATGGAATTCTGCCCTTTCCTGGGCCTCAACAACTCCCAGGATCTTCTCGCGAACCTCTTCTTGGCCCAAGCCAGTTTGGCTACAAGCACCAGGATGAGAAACTCCAGCAGGACCTCCTTCCGTTCTCTTACCACCAGAGCACCACTGGGCAGTGTTCCTAGCTCCCTGCACTCTGCTCTGTGTCACCTTCAGTTTCCCTACTTCAATGTTTTTTATGCTTCGGCCCTCACTGCCTCTCTTTTTTGTCTACTCTCCCCTAGTTTCCGTTGCCTTCATTTTTTCATGCATTCCCCCCTTCTCCTATTGGGGGTAGGAGAAAGTGGGAGGAGGATGCAGAAGAAAGTAGTTTTAGCTTTACTAGGAGCAAAGCTTTCTAGGAGAAAGAAGCACAGCTTTCTAGGAGAAAGAAGCACAGAAACCATCGTCAATGTAGGTGCTTAGAGAATTGTGATTTCTGTCCTTGCCTACTGAGAGCTGAGCAAACACCTTGCAGAGCTTCACTGCCAGCAGAAACACACTGTGTCAGAACTAGGGTGAGGATAGTCATTTCCAACCTTGGCTTTCAGTGCTTAGAGGGTTTGTGTCTTTTCATTATTACTGATGAATAGCAATCTAGTTTGATGTGCATCAAACTTTGGAAGTTCTTAACTTCCAAAGTGTCAACATGCTGTAAATAAGGGACAACCTGCTGCTTTTCTTGGAGGACCAGGCCCATGATGAGAAGACATCCTCCCTCTGTCTGTGCTGCTACAATTCCACTGGCCTCATCTTATGGATCTACTCTCAGCAGTATATATACTCCATATATTCTTCCATATTCAAAGTAATTTAGTAGTTATACATGCTACACTCTAAAGGAACTAATGCTGGCTAGAACAGGGATAGCATAAACACATTATTGGAAATGCAATGTTCTATACACATATTCCTAAAAATTTTCCATTAACATCTTCAAAAGAAAAATACTCCAAAGCATTTCTATCTTCCCTAACACACCCAGGATGCTAAGCTAAATAAACCTCTTCTCAGTGGGAGAGCTCAGGAAAAATACACATACCTGCATGGGAGGAATGCCTTTTATGTTAAAACGTCTTCTGAAAAGGCACACAGACACACTTACCCTTCTTCCTGAGCAGCCAAGGAATTCTGAGACAGTTTGGAGAGGTTCTTAGCATATTCCTCCTCAATCTTTATCCTACACTCACACACAAACATAGAGAGAAAATAAAGACAGCAGTAAGTAAGCTTTAAGGCAGAAACCCACATGAGTAATTTAAAGAAATTCTCTGCATGTTAACAGATCTTGCCACAGGAATTTTCCTTTCAGTCTCCAGGGCTTGGCAGCACCAGTTTCAGGATTCATCTCTCCCCTCCATATGCTAAAAATGCAGTGGCAAGAGCAGGGGTATATGCAGGACAGCATGCGCAATAAAATTAGAAGAAAAAGCTACAGTTCTGGAAAGCAAAGAAGAAGGACAAAGTGTTTCTACTGTGCAACATGGACTTTTTGCAAAACTGGGCTCACTCGAGAAGCATGTGTTTCAGTCTGCTGCTACACGAGGTCACACAGCCTTGAAGCAAATATGAAGGAATGCAGCGATACATGAGAAATCCAAATGAGGTTTGGGGTGCTGGACCTTTCCTAGGAACACCAAATGCTTCCTGCTCCCTGTTACAGGTGCCAAATCTGGTAAAGATGTGGCAGAGGCTTCTGTCCCTGACACATGGTGGTGCAGCCCCTGCCCTTCACCCACCCCACCCCTGCCCTGTTCTTTTCTCCATTCACTCAGCAGCAGCACGCCAGCAGAAGGATCCGAGCTTGCCAGTGGTGGGGTGCAGAAGAGGGGAGCTGTTGGACACAACCACTATGGGAACAGCTGCAGGGAGAAGAGCAAGTGTAGCTGTTGAGCAGCTGCAGGGAGAAGAGCAAGTGTAGCTGTTGAGCAAGGGGACAAGGGCAAATATTGATTGCACAGCAGGAAGGGAAGGAGCAGCTGATGGTTCAGAGGTGATGTGCATCAGGTCTGCAACCCACCTCTGTCTCCCCTGAGTTCTTCTCCTAGGGAAAGACTTGCAAAGCACGCATGATCCCAACTGGGGCAAACAACTGGCTGTTCGCTGGTTTTCCAACCAGCTTGCGCAACAGAGTATCTACAAGAGAGAGATGAGTGGCACCCAGGTGGAGCAATTCCTGCTGCTGTGCTAACTATGTACAAGCAGGGGAAAAACTCAGTTTCAAACCACCTCCTTCCAGTGAGAAGACAGAAGGCAGTAGCTAGGCGAGCAAGCATGGCACACTGGAGACCAAAGGAGTCCCTTGAGCCCCTGGGAAATCATGTCTAACTAACCTGATAGCCTTCTTATGATGGCATGACTGGATGGATAGATAAGGGGAGGGCAGTGGATATTGTCTACTTTGACTTTAGCAAGGCTTTCAATACCGTCTCCCACAGCATCCTCATAGGTAAGATTAGGAAGGGTAGGTTAGATGAAAGGACAGTGAGGTGGACTGAAAACTGTCTGAAAGACAGAGCTCAGAGGGTCATGATCAGTGGTGCAGAGTCTAATTGGAGGTCTGTAGCCAGTGGTATTCCCCAGGGGTCAGCACTGGGTCGAGTCCTCTCCTGTTCAATATATTCATCAATGACCTGGATGAGGGGACAGTGCACCCTCAACAAGTTTGCTGATGACACAAAACTGGGAGGGGTGGCTGACACACCAGAAGGCTGTGCTGCCATACAGCGAGACCTAGACAGGCTGGAGAGTAGGGCAGAGAAACCTAATGAAGCTCAACGAGGTCAAGTGTCGGGTGCTGCACCTGGGGAGGAATAACCCCCTGCACCAGGACAGGTTGGGGCTGACCTGCTGGAGAGCAGCTCTGCGGAGAGAGACCTGGGAGTCCTTGCATGGACTTCCATGAGCCAGCAATTTGCCCTTGTGACCAAGAAGGCCAATGGCATCCTGGGGTGCATCAAGAAGAATGTGACCAGCAGGTTGAGGGAGGTCATCCCCCCCGCCTCTGCTCTGCCCTGGTGAGCATCCGGAGTCCTGTGTCCAGTTCTTGGCTCCCTGGTTCAAGAAGGCCAGGGAACTGCTGGAGAGGGTCCAGCAGAGGGCTACAAAGATGATGAGGGGACTAGAACATCTCTCTTATGAGGAAAGAGAGATGTTCCTCTAAAAAGAGCTTAGGTCTGCAGAAGAGAAAACTGAGGGGGGATCTGATCAATGCTTATAAATACTTAGGGGGTGGGTGTCAGGAGGATGGGGCCAGTCATTTTTCAGTGCTGCCCAGTGACAGGACAAGAGGTAGTGGGCATAAACCTGAACGTAGGAAGTTCCATCTAAACACGAGGAAGAACTTTGTTCCTTTGAGGGTGGCCGAGCCCTAGAACAGGCTGCCCAGATAGGTGGTGGAGTCTCCGTCTCTGGAGACATTCAAGACCCACCTGGACATGTTCCTGCGCAACCTGCTCTGGCTGACCCTGCTCTGGCAGGGGGTTGGACTAGATGATCTCCAGAGGTCCCTTCCAACCCCATGTCATTCTGTGATTCTGTGAACCAGCTAAGAGGGGTCTGATGTTCTGGGCTGCTGAAAATATGATCTGGATGTTACTTTGTGGGACATAGCTGGCTAAGGCTCAAGGTGTCACCCAGCTTGGTACAGCACAGTATGTCACCTGTGTGGAGGCCTCTTCTTTCCCCCTACCTCGTGAGAACAAAACCAGCCAGTTGTCCATGCTTGCTGCAGCCAGACCAGCAAAGACAGCACCAAAGGCTACACTGTGGCTAGGACCTCACTATGAAAAGGGCTTTATCCAGGCACACTTCACCTGACCTACTTTAAATACCTACTTTACGATGAGACTGATGTTGTCTCAGAAATGACAATAATTTCTATCGACTGGAAATGGAGCATAGGTCAACTATAATAAAGATGCAAATGTCTAAATGTAGATGACATAAATACCTAAGTGTCCAGCCCAAAGTACCAGGGCTCACTCCTTTTGCCTCAGTTACCAGGAATTCTCAACCAAAGGTCTAGTCTATATCCTTCACAATAAAAGTCGATTTTGGCTTACGTATGTCTTTGAGTGATTTACTTGTGGATGCTAGCTATGTGTGCCAAGGTGCTAGTTGCTCTGCTGACTGTTCTGAGTCCCCCAGACAGAGAGACCCTCACAGAATCCATGTGTTGGTCCTTCGTCTCACAGAGGAATAACCATCTTCCATCATAAAGGATTGCTGTGAAAATAATGAATTTAAAACACTGATGTAGCTAGGGAAGTATTGAACACAAGTCAAAAGGAACCCTCGTGATGTTCACAAAGGGACACAAGACAAACTATGTCTGCTGCCATCAGTACCTTTCCCAAGTGTGGCACCCTACACAGCAGTGCTCCTCATCGGTCCCAGTTTTGGCCCAGGCTCTGGGATTTCAAATGTTACTTGTACTGGAGGTGGATTGCACTACTAATAGGGCAGACCACCTGGCAATAAGGAATAACAATAAAAAGGTGATTGCTTAGTAGCCCCATTTATAAGACTTAATTGTTTCAGCCCAGTCTGGCATCCTGTCCCCATCTGTGGCCAAAACACCTTGTACACTTCAAAAGAGGCTGAAAACAAGATGAAGATATATCTCAAAAAGGGAAAATAATAAGCTGGGGCAGATATAAACCCCTTGCAAACTCTGGATTGTGGTGACTGAAACATCAACATATCAGTACACAGGGACTCCTGAGCTTTGCGAGCCTGCCTCCAGAAATCCATATGACCATTCCGCAATTACTCCAGCATCACATTAAAAAACCTCTAAGTTTCTTGCTTTTACTAACTTCTTTGAAAACTTTGGAATTTCACTCCCTGTGTAGTCAGAAGCGTTACAGATTGTAAATGCATTTTGACCCATATTGTTTTGATGTTATTAGGTGCTCTTTGGATGCTTATTCCCTGCTCTCTTATGCTCTTTTCTTTTGAAATAAAGTACTTTGTGTGCCCACACTCAAATAGTTTCAGTCACGCCATGTTATAACGGATAAAGAAAAATTAGAGAGCCACAAAGGGAGGAAAAGATGATGTGATGTGACTACCATGCAAGAAGAAACTAAATATATTAAGACAACATGGGGAACACGGAGAAAAAGTAATAGAGGATATCTGACAGATACCTAACACAACTGTCACTGTGTGAAGGCAGTAACTTTCAGTCTTTTTACATTGTTTGTCCAGATTAGAAGGCAACAATGAAATTATCAAACAACAGAAGCACAATCACTTTTCTGCAGTGCATAAATTGCAGAAGTCTTCTACAAATTGTTACAGTGCTCAAAAACATCAGAAGACTCAAAAGGATTAGACAAACAGTGGAAGACGTTTACAAGTATCTGCCAAACATGGCAGACCTAAGGCAAACTCTGGACCTGGAAATCCCCAGGATTCTGATTATTGGAAGCTGGGAGGCCAGAGATTCTCATGCTCTTTTTCCTCTTAAACACTCAGTTCTGCTGCAGTCAGATTAAAGTCAGTGGTCTAGACAGACCTTCATCAGATTCACTACAGCCATCAGCCTGCTTGTGTTTCTTTTCATAATCTGCTATTTATTTTAAATTATCTAAGCATAGACCAGCTCAATTAGAAAGTGAGTAGCCAAAAGCCTATGACAGTGTTACTTTGCTAATAAAAACACTACTTCTTATGCTCCAAGAGACTGATGTTTTTCAGGGCAGCCTGCAGATTTTCTTGGCCATTTTGGAGTGCTTACTTGAATGCAAATGCTAAATCATATTTTCACTTTTGATTTAAAGTAATTCTTTCCTTCTTTCACACCCACACCCTTGATCTTCCAGTTCAGATCTTTTTCTCCCTTTATTGAGGTTCTGTCTTATTAAAATTCAAAGTCTGTATTATAGCTCTACCTTTGTCAACAGGAACTGAATGAACACATAATTGGTCAGACTGCTATTTACAAGTAGCTCCTCTAACAGCATCTATTTGATAAACTAAATTTCAGTTAGTATTGCCTCTTGTTGATTATTTGATGAAGAAATCTGGTTAGCGTGTCTCTATTAGCTGCCTGAACCTCACCTCCAGAAGGCTAGTTGTACAGATGGAGAGAATTTTTCTGGACATGAAACCCCCTAGTTAAATCTGCTCTTGTATTCCTCAAGCCACCTGATGGTCATCGTGAAAATCTTACCAGTACTTTTTCCCTCTTACCTGGGAATGTAAAGGTTCCCCTGACGGCCTGAGCTTCATTTCCATGAGTAACCTCCCCAGCTCAACACCGTCCTTCTCCTTTGCCACATAGAGCAATCCGAAATCATTTGTTCCAAACAGAAGAAAAATACATTCATCTTTTTATACCTCCCATCTAGATCCTCTTCACACTCAATTCCACACCTTCGTTACCAGCACACAGTGAATCCTTTCTGTCTCTGCTTCTATAACATGCCTACTTCTTCCTCTACTGACAACACAAACATGTCTCTTCCCAGTGTCAGAGTCACTCTCTCCTTGCCCTCTCCTTTACTCTGTCAAATTTCATTATGTATCACTTTCTTTGGAGCAGCTTTCCTCCTCTTTTCCCTGGCCACGGCTATCACAATTCTGCTTGCCTTCTCATCTTCTAGCTTTGCAAAACTATTTTTCAATTGTGTTTTTCCTTTCCCAGCTGGTCCTTTCTTCTACCTGCATCCTCTGGTCACACTTTTTCATGGATCACAAAGGCAACTGTCTCTCAGACTGTCTTACATCAAAGGCTTTAGGAATCCACAGAGGCGCTAGGCACTCTGCACCTCCTGCATCAGACTGTCTTTGTTGCCTGTGCTATACTTTGCATTTCTCCACTGCTGCTGTATCTCAAATAATAATAATAATAATAAAAAAAGACAAGGGAGAAAGAAAACAAACCACAAATGAAAACAACTATCTGCAAGTTCTGCCCAATTGAACTGCCCCCCAAACGCCCACATAGGTGCCCGTTCGTTGCCCGGTCCATTGCTTCCACCACTATTGATTTATATCAGCAGGGCCACGCTGTCTCAGCAGCAGCGGAGCAGGAAGGTAATACCAACTCAGAAGCAAGCACCAACATAGGGGAGAACAGCTCCTTCAACTGATGCAATTGCCTCCAGGAGAGAACATCCATCGGTGTGTTCTGCCTTCCTCCTGGGAGTAAACGCTGCACGTTCCCTATGGGCTGTTCTCAAGTTTTGAGAGTCATCCTCAAAATGATCTACACTGGCTTGGACACATGACAAGCAATTTCAAATAATAATGACACTACTTATGAGTGAAGATGTCACATCACCTCCAGTACACAGTTGAACTGAGCATCTATCAACTGCTTGTTTGGTGCTCAGTGCACTTCCCATGTCAGCAGAGCAACTGACCACTAATGGCATTCTGGTGTTTTCTGGTAGCGACATCTGCCTTTATGACTTGGGGTTCACTCTGAAATTCTGTATGTGTAGTTTAGCTCCATAATCAGATTAAGTCCTAAGTGATGTCTTTTTACATCTTCCTCTAGGAAACTGTACATATGCTCCATGTCAAGAAATTGCTTCTCTATTTTGCAGACAAAATATTTCCATTCTAAATATCACCTCTGCTCTGTTTTTTCCATGTCCATGTTTTCTCCTTGAACCTGCAGCTTAAATCCTTCTTGGTTCCCTCTATCTAATCAGACAGCCTGTGTGCAATATGACTGAGACAGGCACAGCAGGAGAAGTAGGAGAGTGTAGATGGGCATTAAAGAAATATTAAATGTTCTTTAAGAATTGGTACCATATCTTTTACATAGTTTATGCTACGTCATTAATGTACCGAAGTAATACCTAAATCTGGAAAAAAGATATTGCCATAAATAGTCAATTTGATAGCAAAGTGCTAATTACCTTTCTCGAACGAACTCTGCCATTTCTTTCTGCATTTGTTTCCCTTTCAGTTGCTTTTGAAGAAGAATTTCAAATCCCGACACTGTATTGTTCCCTTGTGAATCCTTCTTATCAGCCTGGAAGGAAAAAGGAAGTTCAACAAAAAGATACGGAGATCAAAACCACAGACACACAGTTCCCAGCGGCAGTTGCACAAGGAGCCACAGGCAGCAGTGGTGTCCAAAGAGCCCTCCTCTGACAATAGCTGATGATTGCAGCACCTCAGCCCCTTTCAGAGGAATAGTCCAACACTTTCTCTTTCCCACAGAATCACAGAATCTTCATGGTTGGAAGGGACCTTTGAGATCACTGAGTCCAACCATACACACAAAAAAAACCCCCACAACAATCTCAGGCACTAGAGCATGCCCTGAAGTGCCATGTCTACACGTTTCTTAAATACCTCCAGGGAAGGTGACTCCACCACCTCCCTGGGCAGGCTGTTCCAGTGCCTGACCACTCTCTCAGTAAAGTAATTCTTCCTAATACCTAATCTAAACCTCCCCTGCTGCAACTTCACACCATTTCCTCTGGTCCTGTCATTATTCCCTGGGGAGAAGAGGCCAACCCCCACCTCCCAACAACCTCCTTTCAGGTAGCTGTAGAGGGCAGTGAGGTCCCCCCTCAGCCTCCTCTTCTCCAAACTAAACATGTCCAGTTCCCTCAGCCTCTCCTCGCCTGACTTGTTCTCCAGACCCCTCACCAGCTTGGTGGCTCTCCTCTGGACACGCTCCAGCACTTCAATGTCCTTCTTGTAGTGAGGGGCCCAGAACTGAACACAGCACTTGAGGTGAGGCCTCACCAGTGCCCAGTACAGAGGAACCATCACTTCCCTACTCCTGCTGGCCATGCTCTTCCTGATACAAGCCAGGATGCTGGTGGCCTTCTTGGCCACCTGGGCAGCTCCTCTTATTCCCCCTCCCCTTATTCCTTTTTTAATTTGAAGAACAAAAAATGAGGTTTTACAGTTATTTTTAGCTAGCATAAAACTATGTTGGGGCCAAAGCAGCAGCCTTGCCTTCCCTTCTGCCCATGGCCTCTCGTACAGGCTGGCCCCAGCAAGCATGAGCCCCGACAGCTCCCCCTGCAAAGGGAAACGGGATCCCGGAGCCAACAGGGAACTGCTGGGGGAGAGGAGCGACACTGCTGCTCCTTCCAGGGGTAACAGAGCCCTCAATGACCTTCAATAGACTGTCAAGTTTAACCCTGATCTGCATTCAGAAAAATACAGCCAGTCTGCAGAGATCTGCTGTAAAGCAGGGTGAAACAACAGTGTGTTCCGTAGACTACCACCACACCTTCCAGCTTTCACTGTTTGTCTCCTACACAGCCCTTTCCACCCTTTGCTCCACTGACTTCAGGGTTGCTACAAGGACTAACAGTCTTCTCTCTGCTCTTTTCTCTCCCTCCTCTCTCTCTGCTTTTCCCTATTTCAGAATTTCATTTCCTACCCACTTCCACCGAACAGGCCCAGAGAACACTTCCCTGATGACTAGAGGTTTTGCTCCAGTACCCTGGGTGCTGCACATTTGCACAGAGAAAAATGTGACACAAATCAAAGCTTGAGACTTGCAGGACACCATGCTGGGCACCAGCAGCTGAGACAACAGGAGGAGCAGAGCTGATGGAAGAAGGAGGGTGGACCATAGGTGACAAGGCCAAACAAGAGGAAAGTCCTGGGAGTGAAGCTATGGGAGGATAAAAGTTTTCAGAAGAAAGGCAGCTTTAAGTGGAGTTTCACTAAGAGCACGATGTGACCAAACCCAAGGAGCCAAGCACTGGCCAAGCCTAAATGAAAAGAACCAAGCAGGGCAGCGACTTCTGTAAGACACATGCAAAAAACAAGCCCACACACTATTAATGATTTATTGCTCACTGGGACCAGAAGACTGGAAGAAACTTTGATGGTTTGGTAACGTGGCCATTTACAAGTATGTCAGCGTACTTCAGCGAGTTACTCTCATTAGTCCTCACACCAACTCTGAGCACACACAAGGGGAAGTGCTGCCGTGATTCCAACAGCAAGACTTTTTTGGAAGTGAAACGCTATTTTAAACGGACACGTTTCAATAACCAGTAACTGAAAACACACGTGAAATTCATAAAAATCTTCATTGTTGAGGTAGTATTCCCTCCACCTGCCAAAAAACAGTTTTCCAGTGAAATATGTTTTCTATTAGCTGCACTCTTGAAGGACTACTGTATCATTTCAATCTGATTCAGGATCCTGGCAGCACAGCAGAGGGCACACACAGAAACACAGCCACTGGACACTTCCCATGCTGAAGGCTGCATTAAAACTACTGAATTTAAGAGCTACTAATGGGTCTGTCCTCCACAAAACTCATCCTTTAAAAAGTCATTTATCATCTGGCCTCCAGAGTATTCCATGAGAGTGAGTTTTACAATCTGTAAGTTTGTACAAGGTTTGTAACAATCTGCTTGTTTTAAATGCAATACCCTCAGCTTCCCTGTGCATCCCTAGCTCTCATCCTCTGGAAAGCACTGAACCAATATTCCCGTCAGCCATCACGCTATCCCCACTCCTGCTGCACAGCCCTTTTAGCTAAGGTATTTTTATACGTGTTGTTTGTCCTATATCCTCCCCATTTCCTGACCAACACCATCTCCAGACAGTTGACCTTGCCTTTCTGGACACTCTTCTGATAATTGCCCACATCTGAGACCACAGAATCACAGAATTGTAGGGGTTGGAAAGGACCTTCGGAGATCATAGAATCATAGAATGGTTTGGGTTGGAAGGGACCTTAAAGATCATCAAGTTCCAACCCCCCCGCCATGGGCAGGGATAGAGGAGGTTGCTCAAAGCCCTATCCATCATCTAGTCCAACCCCCTGCCAGAGCGGGTTTATCTAGAGCAGGCTGGACAGGAATGCATCCAGGCAGGTTTTGAATATCTCCAGAGAAGGAAACTCTACCACCTCTCTGGGCAGCCTGTTCCAGGGCTCGGCCACCCTCACAGGAAAAGTTTTTTTCCTCAAGTTCAGACAGAACTTCCTGTGTTCCAGCTTGTGCCCATTACCCCTTGTCCTGTCACTGGGAACCACTGAGAAGAGCCTGACCCCATCCTCATGCCACCCACCCTTTACATATTGATAAGCATTGATCAGATCCCCCCTCAGTCTTCTCTTCTCCAGACTAAAAAGACCCAAGTCCCTCAGCCTTTCCTCATAAGAGAGATGTTCTAGTCCCCTCATTATCTTCGTAGCCCTCTGCTGTACCCTCTCCAGCAGTTCCCTGGCCTTCTTGAACTGAGGGGCCCAGAACTGGACACAGGACTTCAGGAGACCACTGGCCTTCTTGGCCACAAGGGCAAATTGCTGGCTCATGGCCATCCTGTTGTCCACTCCCAGGTCTCTCTCCGCAGAGCTGCTCTCCAGCAGGTCAGCCCCCAACCTGTACCGGTGCAGGGGGTTATTCCTCCCCAGGTGCAGCACCCTACAATTGCTCTTCTTCAATTTCATCAGGTTCCTCACCGCCCAACCTTCTAGCTTGTCTAGGTCTCGCTGTATGGCAGCACAGCCTTCTGGTGTGTCAGCCACCCCTCCCAGTTTTGTGTCATCAGCAAACTTGTTGAGGGTGCACTGTCCCCTCATCCAGGTCATTGATGAATATATTGAACAGGAGTGGACCCAGTACTGACCTCTGGGGAACATCACTGGCTATGGACCTCCAACTGTACTCTGCACCACTGATCACAACCCTCTAATGGGTTAGATGGTTTCCACCTGATCTTCACTGGCATCCTCAGTCTCGCTGGTGCTGCCCTAACACACTGCATTTCAGCCCACATTCTCCTTTACCTTGTACCACAAATCAAGCTGTTTGTTCCACTTTTTCAGAAGCTCAGGAGCTGCAATATGGCATGTGGCTGGCTGCCTACTTACCCAGAAATAATCACAGTAGCTCCATTCTGAAGGTTTCAGCAACTGCTGCTCTGGCATTACGTCAGGATGGGGGAAAGTCACACAGTTTATCTGTAAAAAAACAAACAAAAGACAGTTAGAAGGTAATGAAATGTAGCTGTTGATGAGAAATATGCAAACGAAAGGTCATATATACCCGCTTCCAATCTGAAAATCCACAGTGAATGCATGTCAGTGAAGAAAAATTGGTTGTTGCATGGAAACAGCAGCTAAGTATTCCAAGAGAGCAACTCTGAGCAAGCAGGAGTGTCAGCTCGGAGGAAAATACCCTACCCATTTCACATGAAGAAAACCTGCTTCATTTGGAAAGCTCCATACAGGGAGTTCTCCTAGATCCCTATCAAACTGTGGTACAAATCCTGACATGAAATACCCTTAGCATGCCCTGAATACAAGAAATACCATAAGCAGCAGAGTGCACCAAAGGCACTATTGGCATATCTTTTCAGAATATGTTGGCTATGTTAGTCTCTTACAGGATCACAAAAAAAGGTGTTATTTTTTCAGTACACAGCCCTTCCGTCTATTCCAGAAACCCTTTCTGATGAAAGTGATGCTCACTGCGAAAAGGAACAGGGGATCTCTGAAGTCAGCTAGCTTTCCAATGCACAAAACCCACAGTAATCTGTGAGACAGGACGCATCACACAGTCATTTAACAAAGGCATAAAAAAGTAGAAGTGCTCATTAAGTTACAGCAGTTGGAAATGTAGCCTGATAAAGGAACAGTGGAGGCAAAGAGCATAACAGCTACTGTAGAACGTGCTGCAGAACAACTTTAGACACAGTTAAGCCCTTCAGGGGAAGCATCAGCCAGAGTCAGACCTCACTGCCAGTACATAATGCTCGCTTAAAATTTCTGCTAGGCACTATTGCACCCGCAGGCTCACTGGACACTAGAGGTACTGGTGCGTTCATCAAGGAACCAACAAAAACTGGGGATGGAAGACTCACAAATGTAACTGTATGGATTTGGGGGGTTTTTTGGATCAGTTATTGTTCACAGGACACCCAAAAGCAAAGCTGTGGGCAGGGTTAGCTCAGCTGCAGAGGCAGAGCTAAAGGTAGTGCTTGCACACAGCGAGTCTGCCTTTGGGCTATTCAGAGAGGATCAAGAAGGACATGGCAACACCACGCAAAGTGCTGACACAGTGCAAACCCACCGTGCTAGAGCAATGCAGACAAAGCCTTTAGCTGATACAACACTGTTCCTGCAAATCCACACTGGCTCTGCTGCTGCCTGCCCATGCTGAAGTTTCAGTGACTCTCCTGTATGTAATACAAGAGCTTTCTTCACCCTCCTTCTCCACAAAAATCACTCTTTCCAGAGCTTGTCAAATCCGTTTCAAAGCAGAACACCTATGGCATCTCTGGCTGTCACTTCAGCTATATCCTAAACCGTGAGTCTTCCATTCCAGGTTCCTTCTATCTCCCATCAGACTTCAGTCAGATCTGCAGGAGGTCGGAGACCAGGGTGCTCACCTCACCATCGCTTTGCAGGCAGCAGCTGTGCACCACTGAGCCTGCCTCTCCAGCCAGGGCCAGCCATCAGCGGCCACGTGGTCCTGACAATAGACAACGGGAGCTGCTGAAAACACCTCCCCGTTACTTCAGGCTCCCCATCAGAAGTGCCGTGCACCAGGATTTACTAGGTCCATTTGGAGCGGGATGGCCATGTGACAGAGGTACCAGTGGTCACTCTTGCCCAGGCACCCGGCACCCCCGTGGGTTGGAGGACACGCCAGGGACAGGCCAGTGCAGTCACACTCTGTAACTGCAGCCATGGGCCCCTGCGTTATCCCAGGCTGACCTCTGTCACCACCACAGCCTCCAGCACGAAGCTCCTCCACGAGAGACATCTCACTGAAGGCGCACCTTCTGTCTCTGCTGAAGTTTTCCTCTGCTGCCTCCTCCCTGTCAGCTCAGGACATCTCTGCCAGCCCATCTGGTTTTTTGGATAGGGAGGCTGAGCTGGCTTTGTTTACAGATGACCAGCTCCCCAAGCCTGGGAGCAGACCCTGTCACTGGGAAGGGCCGAGGCACAGGAGAGGAGATGGCAGCTCTCCTCGGACACCCTGTTGGGAGACCTCAGCTCCTCCTACCCCTGCCACAAAGCTTCACAGCGATCAGCCCAGGTGTCTACCAAACACCAGCTAGAAACCTTAAGCCAAATTGCTCCTTTCAGACAGCGTCCGACAGGTGCCCACCTGGGCAGTGCCAGGAGTGGCACAGAGGGGCTGGTGGAGAAAAGGCTCCGCTTTGCTTCACTGACCACTGCCCCCAGGCCCCTGCTGACCACCCAGGCATTCCTCTGCTGCCACACCCACACGCTGTTTCTCAAACAACACGATATATAGTCTCGCCTTAAAAAAAAATGAGATGGCCTCAGAAGCCACATACAATTGCTCTGCCACGTCTCATAGTGGGCCAGCTCCATCCTGCAGCTCATCCTCCCACAGCAGGGGGTGGTGGAAACAAAGTGTTGTCAGCAGTGACATCCTTATAGGTAACCATGCGAAGAGGTGCAGCGTCAGATGGGTTGAAACAGCTTCTGGCTTTGAGGATTTCTGACTTTGATGCTGCGTTTCACACTCATTGAATAAAAATTTGTGTCACGCCACAGGTGACTTGGATGACAGCCCTTCCAGCCTCTTGACCATCTCCAACCACCCCCAGCAACTCCAACCTCTCCAGCATCTCCATCCCCTGAAGCCTCTCCAGCTTGTATGAAACAATGCCCTTTGCCCAGCCACCGCATGTGCTTACCCCACTTACTTCACGGGTATCCAGGACAAGGTGCTACCTCTTGAGAGCAGACTGCCAAGCTACAGGAGCTTGGGATTTAGCTCCAGTTAAAAATAGCTAGCAGCAGAAGGCAAAACAAGTAAAGAGACTGCACAGGGGTTTTAAGGACGCTGGAAATGATTCACATCATACCAGGAGCATCAACACTGCAGTGGTAAAAGGAGAAGCCGTTCTGGTCTCCACCTGTCCTCTTACTGGTGGTCTTGCAGAGAATGGCTAGGAGGTCCCCTGTGGAAACACACTGCTGAGTGGAGTTTTATGTTTTTTCCCCATGAAGACAGCAGTGTTTTCGAGGCCGATTTTCATTGTCACACTGGATAATGAGAAGCAGGTAAAAAGCACCTCCTAATTGTATTTTGCAGCCTTCACCAGAAGACCGGGCATCACCACACTGTGGATGAGGACACGGAGGTGATGTGCAGCAGAGAGCACGTACAGTGGCACACAAATTGTTGCCTGCAGCTTAAAAACCTGCAAAGCGAAACTGCAAAAGAAATTCATATTTCCTGCTGGGGCAGTGGCAAAAGTGGCACCTGTTTCACAAAAACTAAATCTATGTTGATTGGAAGCTGCTTATGAACTTTAAGAATCTCCGTTACATCACTTATGTCCTGAAGAAATAGAGTCCCTGGAAATGCCCAGGCTCGGACCAATGAAGCGAATTGGTGCCCATCCCCACTGCGATGGTCAAAACCACGTTCACACACACAGCAGAAAAAGAGCATACACATCAGCTGGCGAGAGTATCACGGACTATCATCAGAGTTTTATGAATAAATAAAACATTCTTCAGTTCTCATCAACTTATACTTAATTGTCTAGAAATGATGTTGAATTGTCTAGGAAAAGTCATGAGGCCATTTGGCTCCAGTATCACATTTAAAAGGAAATTGGTCTCAGAATTTAAAAAAAAATAAAATGCAGAAGCTTTTGCAATCTGGGAAAAAAACCCAACCCAAAACCAAAGGATTACTTGCATGGTAAACAGAACTTCAGAGAACTTACAGTTTTCTACACAAAGTCCTGGAGCAGGCATGAAAATCTTCAAAATATTACTAAAAATTATATACAACTGTGTAGGAGATCCTGTGACTCTCTCTTTCATCACCACAGATTTCTTACACTCAAACAAGAGCTCTCGGATCTGTATTTCTGAACATTTCTAAAACCTCTCAGGGTCTCCCAGCAGGGAGGGGAACCCCGTGCTGGCGCTGAGCAGGACATGGCCGCGGGCCAGTGTGGGGTGACCACATCTTGCTCCCCCCCCAATCCTCCCTCTCCACAATCCTCCTTTTCTTGTTTCTAAAATCAAAGGTAGCTGACAAAAAGCACTTTGGTTCACCAGTTTAGTCCCACTGATAAGCTTTTCTACTGATGCTAAATAGAGCCAGAGCATCTTGCAATGGCGTCCTGATGTTAAACAGCATTAAATAGCTTTATCAGCAACGCCCTCTCCCCGCGCCAGGGACCACCACTCTCACCGAGCATCCCTGAGAGCTGGTCAGGAGACACCCAAGGTCCAAATTCAAACTACAGTGCTAATCTCTTTCAACAGTGCTGACCAGCTGAGGAGGCCTGAGCAAAAGCCTGCAGAAGCTGACTATTACAGCCGTAATTGCCAGTAAGAAACAAAACAAATTTAAACACCTATCTCAGCTAATGATGGAGTCACAAAACTTTAAGAGAAAACAAGATGTTATGACCTGCATTACATTCGCACGGGCTCCACTAGGACAGCCAAGGTGATAATCAGCCTCAACATGATATTAAATCCTCATCTAGCCTCTTTGCTAATAAAAATAATGGCTGTTGTCAGCTTGCAACGAAGCAAAATTAATGACGAGACACCAGCAAGGCGTCCTCCAAGTATAAGCTAAGCAAACTCAGCAGAGAGCAGCAGCCTGTCCTTCCAGCTGCCACTGGACATGAGTGGCACCATGAAACCCAGGTGAGGTCACCAGAGCCGGGAGAAGGTACACAGACCGGCTGTGAAAAACATGGTGACAACAGAGCTCGGGGCAGGAGAAGAAAACCAGACAAACAACACAATTTGATGCATTTCTCTTGACAAGGCTGCTGTGTACCAGACTCAATTTACAGATTAAAATACTTTTGCCTGTATAGTGATCATGGGCAAAAGCGATTATACCCTTAACAGCTAAATATCCCAGCTATATTTCACATGACTACATCGGCAGTGATGGCAAAACGAGTCATTTACGTTGTAGGTGACTCTTTATGATGTCTGAGATGAAAAAGTGACAGCCAAAGAGTCAGAGGGAGGCAGGTGAGTGCACAGCAGCAAGAAACTTTGCCAGGTTGGCCACGCACATTCATTTCATGGATTGCAAAGTCCTCTGGAGGCTTTGAAGTTGCAACCAGCACTCACCAGTAAATGAAACATTGCCAAGCAACATGAATAAAACAAGAATAATTTGATCACGGCTTAGATAATCAACTGCATGTTTATTACATAAGACACTATATAAATAAATAAGCAGACAGTGGGTGAGCTTGCTGTGCCATGCTAAAGCAACTAAAGCAGGGCAACGTTCTTGCAGATTTCTTCAATTTAAAAATGCAGATCATTTATCCTGATTTTTGCACATTCACAGCACCTTACACACAGCCCTGCTGTTCCAGGTTGTCTAACTTCACTATCTGTGTTACAATTTCAGCCGAGATGAGAAAAGTACAACAGCCAACTCCACTAGATGTAATGAGTTCACCTTCCAAATGGGACCATTTCCACAGAATAGTCAAATGCAAAAGCTGGAGGAGATCTCAGAAGAGCTTAGGCACAGAAAAAGGCTTGGGAATTTTTAACTCTAGCCAGACAGGGAAGCCCAGGAATGCCTAGATGTGTCCACGTAGCTTCTATATCATGAGTTTGCATGTGGTTTTATTGCGGGAAGAGTGATGCTGCAGCTACAGTACAACCGAAGAACAGACAACTGAAGTCCTGACCAGTAAATTCAATTGATAGGCTTCCTATTTCAAAGAGAAGATTCTGTCAAAAGTGTTCAGAAGCCCTCTTCATTTGGTCTATCTGTAGAAAAGCGCAGAGATGATTTGGTCAATGCCTGTCAAAGCAGGGGACATCTGACCGTCCCTGCCATGCAGCCAGCGCCAGGGCAGAAGGTGCAGAACATGCAGCCCTATAGGGTGTTCACCACATTGTGCCAGACACACAGCACAGTGGCAGAAAACACCCAGCTACTGCATGTAGGCTGCCCCTCTTCCCAACTGCAGCACATGTCCATTTCTGTGTCTGACATACATGATACAAATGTCAACATTTTCCAAGTCATGCCAAATCCTGACAAGGCACTAGAGCATCATTCAGAAATCCACACTCAGAAACATTTTATCATCAGACAGGTTTTTTCTCTTCAAGTGAGACACAGCTCCGTCATATCTGAGTCTATATCCCCCTGCACCTTCTCCGTTTAACTCTCCCAAACCAATGGCAAATGAGCTTCAGCTTCCACAGCAACTCACGGCCAGAGATGGCTTTTCAGGAACCAGACAGCAAGCCATCCAGCCTCAAAATAATGAGTGCACCCACTGCAAAATCAGCACAGACCGCAGACTCGCACTGCTGCTTCCTAAGTGAGCATCAATAATTTCTGCAAGCAGCAGTTTCATAACAGCCTCTGATATAACCCAGCAGGGGTTTCCCTTCCAGAGAAAACAGTGTTGGTAACAGTCATTCACCAAAGAGAAAACACCACACTCCTTATTGGGTGCGCACAGATGAGAAATAGCCCAGCTCCCACCTGCCTTCAGGATTTCCAGAAGCCATGCTCCCAAACGGCTATTTGGATGCAGGAGAGGCAGATGCCTTCCCAGGAAGATGGGAATGAACTCCCACCCCTCTGCTGAAGCAGTAGAACAGAGAGAGCTGGGCTGTGGCCACTGGTCAGGCTGGACATTGCCTGATGATCACAGCTTGAATATCACAGGGTTTCGGTTTGGGGGGAGGTTTGCCAGACTGAGAGCCCCAAAGTTAATCACAAAATTCCCCTCTGCAAGAAGAGGTTCTGAGCGAGCGCTGCTACAGACCAAGAAAACCCATCTGACAGCATGCTAAGGACGTGCCCTGCAGCTCTGTCAGCCAGAACATCCCAATGTCAGCTTGAGTGGCACTGAACAAATATAACCTCCTGGGAGACAAGGGGGAAAATTACATTGCTTTACAGTTTACACTCTGCATGAGAATGTTGTTTTTCACAATGCTTCCTTGATGCAGGCAATGGCTTGGAGCAAACAGCTGTTAAAATTAGCTTGTTTTTGTCTGTCTAATGCATTGTACTTGAAAGCTTCAGACTTCTGCTGGAGAAACGCACACCCAGTGACCCTGACATAACACACAACACTTTCTTGCTTTGCAGATGCTACCAGATGGCACATGGGCCAGCAAACATGGCAGTGAAAACCTGTTCACCTCGGTGAACAGCCTGCATCCTCGCCCCTGTAACCAGGGAGGTTTTCAGAAGCACAAGCACTGTCACTCCCAAGCTGCGCCCTGCAGCCCAGTGCCACCTGCCCCAGGAGCATCCCTCATGCCTCCAGGGACCACCTTCTGCCCACAGTTTGCTGCTGCCCCCAACTCCTGGGGCAGGGGCTGAGGAGGTGGCTGGGACACGTTCCCAGCCCAGCACCACAGCCCTGGGAGCTCTGCAGCTGGATTCCCCAGGACATTAGCAGATCTGGCCAAACCAACAGATTTGTACTTTATGACGTACCACCCTCTCAATAATTAACAGTAATAGTGTATTTTTGATTCGTAATGACTGATTTTGATAACCAAGTAAACTGTTGAAGAGGGTTTTTTTTCCCAGAAAACTATCTACATGGCAACGACTGACCTGCACTGCAGACACTTGTACATGCTCGTCTGAACCCTCGTCCCTGTCATCAGAAATCCCAGGAATTGTGCCCACTGATGGGTAAGTCAACAGGCCGCACATGGTACCTTATAACAACCTCTTCCTCATAGTCACAGTTAACAACAATGTATTAAATTATTCCTTTTGTCCTCGTGGGTTTTTAACTACCAATGCTTGCAGCTGTAAGCATGTTTATTGCCTCTCCTTTACCACTACAAATCATTTATCTTCTCACCTATCTCATTATTTCCTCTTAAATAAATCCTTTTATTCCCAGCCACTTTCATTACTCTATTTTGATTTCCTTCCTGTTTTAAAACATCTGTCCTGCACTGAGGAGTCCAGAAGTGCAAACTGTGTTCCAGATGAGGTCACCAGGCAGACAAAAAGATATTAATGTCTGTAAACACCATACTGAGAACATCATAATTGAGTCAACTACACTTAATCACTAATATTAAAAGCAAATGTCAGATTAAGTTCATACTGAAACCTAAATTTTCTGCCTATACCTCCCATCAGAAATCTTCACTTGGATACTCTGCCACAGAAACGCACCTTCCCGCACCTCTGTGCGCGGAACACACGGCCCGCCCGCCCGCAGCGACCCGGCCCCGCCGCCCGCCCTCCCCTCGCCGGGCCCCTCCAAGCCCAGGGGCCGGGGGCGGCCACCGGACAAGTTTTTCCCGGACAAAGGGTCCAAAGCCCGCACCTCCGGAGCTCGGCGCTCCCCTTCCCCGAACCTCCTGCGCGTCACCCAGGATCAAGGCGAAAACGGTACCGGAATCCTGCCCGGCACGGAGACCCCAACCTCCCCGACCTACTCGTGTTTAATCACCGACACGGCTTCGTCTGCCCGCCGCCCCCAGCCCCCGTCCCGCGGACTCACCGTCAGGCTGCTCTCCTTGCTCTGCCGCCGCGGCGCCGCCGGGGACCCCGGGCTCTGTGGAGACAAGCGGGGCGCATCGTCACGACCGCCCTCGGAGCCCAGCATGGTGGGCGCAGGCCGCGCAGAGCGGGCGCTAGGCGGACCCCATGGCCCAGCGGCTGGGCTCGGGNGCACCCGGCGGGAGCCGATCCGCAGCCGGCGGGCGGTGGCTGAGCCGGGCCCCGGCCCGGGCCCTGCGAGGGCGAGCGGGACTGGGGGCGGGTCGGCACGGGGCGGGGGCGCACCCCGCCGGGCCGGTCCCCACCGAGGGGGCTGCCGGTCCCCACCGAGGGGGCTGCCGCCGCTCTCTAGGAAGCCGCAGGGGGGCTGTCCCTGCGCCCAGCACAGCACAGTTCCCTCCTGTCTTCCGCTGTGCCTTCTTTCCCCTTGACCTGTTTCCAGGAAATGTGGCTGATCCCGCCTGAAGGGACCTGCCAGCGTTTGGTCGCACGGCGGCTGGTGCCCGGGTCTGAGGGAGACTCCCGCAGCCTGCGGGAAGCGGCTCCGCAGCGGGGGAAGAGCCGTCACGGGAAAGCGGCTGGGGGTGGCCCCGGGCTTGCGAGTAGGAGAGGGGCTGGCTCAAGTGCGTGGGAGTTTGGGGTGTAGGGAACAGCTTCTTGCAACCAGCGGTTTATGGTCAGATGTTTCCCTTACTAAGGACTCTGCTGCTAAAGCTGCAAACAGCCCCCAGGAAAAGCGGGCTCCCAACGGGGCATGGGTACGGGTTGCTCCTAAAATTAATGGCACCTGCAGCCAGTTATAGATTCAAAACTACTTATAGGTTCAAAGCAGGAATGAAGCCAGGACTTCAATTTGGAAAAACCTGTAATAAAGGAGCAATGGAAAGAAAAATATCACTGCAGGCTGTTGAAGTGAATGAGGGAAGTCATGAAGGGGATTTTTGTCAGTCTGATGGCTGAGTCGGCTGAGCAAACCAGTGCATGGCAAAGGACTCTCCGTGTATCCGAGATGTGAATTTGACCAAAAAGGTGGCTATGAACTTGACTCAGACACAGCACCATAAAAATGGAAAATGGGAAATATTGCTACAAAGGGAGTTCTGAGGGAGTCAGTTAACCTGAGTTGTGTACCGAGCCAAAGTACTGGACTGTATCGTGGGAGATGCCTTGAATCCACTGGTGAGGAAGCAAAACCAGAAATAGTGACAACTGAAAGAGCACGCATGAGGGCAAGGCTGACAGCCACTGCCGAGGAGGACAGGGGGTCAGAGAGTGTGTTGAGGCAAAGAGGGACAGTTGGCAGACAACACAAAATTTAGATCAAGGAATAGGCAACATCAGAGGGATGCTGAGAGCAACAGGAACCAAGGCCAGCATGGCAGCAGCACCCTAATCACACCTGAGTTTCACTGGGAGTACTGGGGCAGTTGCACTGCAGAAGAACCTACCAGTTAATACAGAAATGAAACAGAGAACTTGGGTCCGGTACCACTGGGGGAAAAATCCCAATAGGCAGGGGAGCACAACCTAAGGGGAGTGCAACCCGCCAGCAATTTGACTGCTGCTTTTTTGGCAGGGAGGGAAGAGTTTCACAGAGGAGCTGGAAGAGGGCGTGGTGCTGGCTCTGCAGACCTGCAGGGATGACTCTCCCAGGGACATGAAGGGGTTCAAGATAAAGTGCATGGATATTTATTGGAAGTTTGGACAAACAGGCAGGGGAGACTGGGTGTCCATGGGTCAGCGTCTTGAACGCCAGCCCAGGGTGATGAGATGGGTGAGGCACAGGCTCTGTAAGGCACAGAGGAGGGCCTGTAAAAGGAACATGGATGAAGTAATTGAGAAAAATATTTCAGACAAATTCTTTGTGAATACTGTCTTTGGGACGGAAAGCTGGAGCCACAAGAAAGTACAATGAGATACAGGCGTGGGCAGATCTAGAGAGAGGAGTGTGCTTGAGACAGGCCCAGGCTTCAGGCTGGAGTGGCAGCAAAATTTGTATGGCTGTTAATAGTGACTGAAGCAGCGTGGTGGATTTCTCAGAAAGGAGCGATAGGACAAAAAAATCTGAAGTATCTTGGCATTTTGTACTGGTTTGCCATTTCAACACAACTAGATGCCCCAAACCTATCTAATCGGACAGTTTCTAAGAGAAGATGCCTCTTGACCTCCTGCTCTGGGGGAATTACTAAACTACTGAAGACCCATTTATTCTTGGATACCACTGTTTGGCTTTTTCCCCAAAACTTACATGAGGGTCCCCACTGGCTTTTCGGATGCTCATATGACCAGAGTCAAGTTGGTGTACTGGGGTCCTGGAGATGTGGTAGCCATTCACTGTAAGAACAGACAGAGAGTTAGTAGGCTTGCTGCTAATAGCAAATGAATACTTGCACATTTTAAAAGCTAATCACATAATTGAATATACAGATATAAATCACAGTGCCTTTTTTTGAGTCACCAGTGTCCACTGCCTGCAGCCTAAGAAACTATGGAAGCTTCTCCCCACCCAACAGGCTGGCAATGGGATGTGTCAGCTCCGACCCGGAAAGACCCCAGAACTGGACTCTGCAGAAACTCAGCCCATGGACCCCCTCTGCCTTTGGGATCCTGCAGCAGGCAATTACCAGGAGGAATGACAGGAGTTACTGAGCTGGAAAAGAGCCAAGAAAAAGAGACGACCAAACTCAAAACAGTTCCCATAGCACTGTTTGGTAAAATGATGTGTGTGAAGAAGTAGGCAATGTTGTATTGGGTTTGCATTGCAAGGTTTTGGTAGCGGGGGGGAGGGACCTACAGGAGTGGCTTCTGTGAGAATCTGCTAGAAGTTTCTCGCATGTCCTAGAGAGCCAAGACAGACCTACTGCTGGCCACGGCCGAGCCCATCAGCAATGGTGGTAGCGCCTCTGTGATAACATATTTAAGAAGGGGGAAAAAATCCTGCACAACACCAGGAGCAGTCAGAAGAGAGGAGTGATAATATGTGAGAGAAACATCTGCAGACACCATGGTCTGTGAAGAAGGGGAAGGGGTCCTCCAGGCACCAGAGCAGAGATTCCTCTGCAGCCCAAGGTGAAGACCATGGTGAGGCAGGCTGTCCCCATGTAGCCCATGGAGGTCCACGGTGGAGCAGATATCCCCCTGCAGTCCGTGGATGTCCATGGTAGAACAGATATCCACCTGTAGCCTGTGGAGGACCCTACGCCAGAGCAGGGGGATGCCCGAAGGAGGCTGTGACCCCATGCAGGCCCCTTGGTGGAGCAGGGTCCTGGCAGGACCTGTGGACCCATGGAGAGAGGAGCCCATGCTGCATCAGGTTTGCTGGCAGGACTTGTGACCCTGTGGGGGACCCACACTGGAGCAATCTGTTCCTGAAGGACTGCACCCCATGGGAGAGACCCCATGCTGGAGCAGGGGAAGAGTGTGAGGAGGCAGAGACAATGTGTGATGAACTGACTGCAACCCCCATTCCTGTCCTCCTGCACCACTGAGGGCAAGGAGGTAGAGAAATGAGAAGTGAAGTTGAGCCCAGGAAGAAGGGAAGGGTGGATGAAGGGTGTTTTAAGATTTGGTTTTTATTTCTCATTACCCTACTCTGATTTGATTGGTAATAAATTAAATTAATTTTCCTGGTTTGAGTCTGTTTTGCCTGTGACAGTAATTGCTGATTGATGTCCTTGTCCCTATCTTGATCCATGAGCCTTTTGTCATATTTTTCTCCCCCTGTCCAGCTGAGGAGGGGAGTGATAGAGTGGCTTGGAGGGTACCTGGTGCCCAGCTGCGGTCAACCCCCACTTACGTAAAAAGCACTGGCTTAATGGAGATGGGCTTTTCATGTCATCTTACAATGTCTTTTAAGATATTTATGGTCCATGTATACAGCTGTAGGTTGCTTTATTTTTGAAATATACTGAGCAAAGAATAATGCTAAAAGTAGAGTTAAAACAAGATATTCAACCACATTACAAATCCTTTGGTCACAACAAAATGCGCAACCTTCAAGCATAATTCCCACTGAACTTGTGCCAATAAAGAAGGGCATCAGTTCAAAAAAATTATATGAAAAATATCCTCTAGACTGCATTATTTACAGTCAGCTGGCAGCAATGGCCTTTACGTTTAACCCTTTTGATTCTAGAGTAATTTTTGCTTTGCTTTGTTTTTCTGCAGTACCCAAAGCTTTTCAGTACAGTTATGCTGTTACACTCTTACTGGATTCCCTGCGACTTCAAGTCCAGCCAGAGGTGAAGTGGTCAACCCTGTAGCTACCATATGCTAAAATGCTTCTTTGTCCCATGTGCTCTGTGTGAAAGAGCTAAGAGCTACAGCCAGGCCACCTTCCTATGCAGCTCTTTGCCTCTCCTGACCCAGCAGAGAGCAGACTGGGAACTGCAGCCTGTCCTCCTCTCCCAGAGCTGGTCACCCCACTGGTCCCTGGGCCACCGCCTGCTCCCACACTCCAGGGAAGAAACCACCTCAGTTCTAGCAAGTGCTTCAGACAGCCAGGCAGAAGATGCATCAGTAGGCTAACAACAGTAAAGAAGTGTTCAAGACCAGGCTGGATGGGGCTTTGAGCAACCTGGTGTAGTGGGAGGTGTTCTTGCAGGGGGTTGGAACAAGATGATTTTCAAGGATCCTTCCAACCCAAAACATTCTATGATTCTATGATTCTGTGAAGATGTATCAGAAGGGAAAGCCCCACCATGATTACTCTGCCACACTCACATGACTGTGTTCATTAAGTGTACATCCCATGTAATCACAGCATTTCCCTTTGCTCTGCTGCATGGTAGAGAAGCAGATTCACCCAATGCAGTGGTCAGGCACAGCACCAAACAGTACCTGCAGAACTCTTCTGTGACACAGGGCTCTTTGGAGTCCCAGGCACACTGCTCGGCCGCTCCCAGGTCGTTTCTGTTGAAGGGAAACATCAAGTAAGGGTGATGGAGGCCTTGCACACACACCAGAGTTAACGTCTATTACACACGTACAAATGGGTCTGACCCTCTGTGTTCTCTGAACCAGGTTCTCAGCACTCTCCATCTCCTCCCATCTCTTTCTGCTGTTGCTCTCCAGCCCTGGCTCCCTTGGCAGCCAGCTGGGATGGTGGACACAGGGCAGACTGGGAGCTACACCACCAGTTCTTAGAGTGCAGGTCTGTCCCAGGGCCATGCTCAGCAAGAAAGCAGAAATACAGAACAGATCACTGCCGGTGAACTGTTGTGCCATCTGCACAGCCTTTCCAGGTGTAGCCAAACCAAGCCCAGCCCGGGGTTCTCCCTGCAGCCACCAGGACCTGCCTGGCTGCAGCACAGCCAGACGTGGCCCTCACCCTGGGAACAAGGACCAAGTGGTGGCAGTGCCTTCACCCCTGCACTCTGCATGAGACAGCTATGAATGACTCAGATGTAGGTTTAGTGTCATATACAGAGACCATAGCATTTTTTTCCCTCAAAAAAATCTATTTCCCTGGCAAATTTCCTTTTTTCCACTCGGATTCTTTAGCAGGTGGGATATGCAAGTGTATGTCCCACCGGTTTTGATACTCAAAAGACTGCTGCTGCTTTCCCCCTCTCCGTTTTCTCTGTAGTTTAACCATTCTGCTCATTTCCTCAACAAATGGGAAATTATTTTTCACCACATGCTAAATACAGAAGATTGCAAAACATTGTAAAAGTCACACAGAGCAGACAGTGGATTTTGAACAGCTTCTGCAGAAGTCTAGCGAGAAAGCCCAAGCCACCATTCCTTTTGAATAAACATATTGGTACCAAACAAAAGAAAAAATACTGCCTGCCAATATCAAATAAGGTAATAAGGCAAGTTAGTGTAATCAAGTCAAAGGGCTACTTTGGCCACTTTGTTTGAAACTGTCATTGCCCAAATCCCCCCCAAGAGCTATCTGACCCTGCCAAAGCCTGAAATCCTCCATCTCAGGTTTCCAGATGATGGTGGTCAAGCGATGACAGAGCAGGAGAGGCTGAGAAAGCCCTTGCATCAGCTGGGGGTTCAGCGCTTCCCCCAGGGCACAAAGGGCCTCCTGCCCCGGGCAAGTGCTGGGCCAAGCACCGGCCGGGTGCCAACAGGCTTTGAAAACCAGAAAAGGCCTGTTGGGTAAAGAAGGGAGTCCTATTTTATCTGTCTTCTTGTATGCATTTGTGCACATACATACACAGACAGATATCTTCAAAGGTTCCGTTAGGTTCCTTATGTCAGGGAAGGCCTTGGGATTACGGATCCCGAGTGGGGAAGGTGCCACCCCCTGAACCTGTGATGCCTAAACCCTTGCGACACCCCGCTTCCCCCGTGCTGCCATTACCCCAAGCCACAGTGTGCTTAGGCTTGCAAAAAAATACTCTGAGATTGTTTTTTTTGCTTGCAAGTGCAAAACCTGGTGGACAAGAAACTTTGATGAATCATGGCAAATATTTAAATTTTACTTGGCTTTTTGTGACTCGCGTAGTAAGTTAATAAATTCCATGCTAGGTCAATGAGGAAGAATTGCAATATGTTTAACTAAACTGAAGGAAAATCAAATGCTGAGAGTTGTCTTTTATGAGTCATCTTGTCTTGGCTTCACATACACAAGTGCACAGTTAATTAAAGACAAATTCCAATTTACATTTATTGTAATACAAAGGTAAACAACAGAATATGCTTCCCACGTTTCCCTCTTTTCTTTTCTAATGAAAACTGTTGATTAATGAATAATGTAAGTTGACTTGAAGACAAGCATTTTAAAGAATGACTTTTGGAGATCTGTGTGAGGGGTTGTGATGTCCACTTATGTTACGCCCAAGCGTTAACATGTTTTTGTCAGAACTGACTTTGGCATTATCAGTAAGAAGAGTTACCCTCATATTTGGCTTGTCTTTTTTTTTATCAAGCTTATCTGTATACAGTATTTTTGCATTTTTGAGACCATACAGAGGAATGTACCTAAAAACCTAACAAATATATTTGGAATTTAGGTAATCAATTAATTAAAATTACCAGCTGCTTCTTGTGAGTGGTCTCTGCTTCGCCTGCTGGGTGCTGTGGAGATGGTGTGAAGTTCCCAATTCTTCCCCTCCACCATACAGAAAGCTCAGATGCATAACTTGAGGGCAGAATTTTTATACACGAAAGAGCAGTGCCCCATGGTTAGCATATTTGTGAATACGATTCACAAAACTCACTGTTTTGACAAATTTTCTAAAATACATTGAACATGGAATTATGCACTTTGAAAAATAACCCCAAAAAATCTATAAAAATGCATAAAATAGAAATAACATCTTTTATTGTGTAGGAAATGAAATGAACAAGAATGTTTTTAATCACATGTATTTTGAGTGCTAGGAGAAAAGGAAATCCACTTCTGTGGACGAAGGAACAGAGGGATCATTCCAGCGATCCAAGCAGGGAGAGGCCTCCATCGCCTCCATCAGGCCTGCACTGCTGTCATGCCATCTACTGGAAGCAATTGCATTTACTAAGATAATACTGTAATGTTACAAATTTCTCTGCAGTTTAGTCATTATTAAGAGTGAATGAAGGGGGAGGGGTGATTTTTTCCCACAACTACACAGAAAAGTCTTGGTGAGAGATAACACCCTGTTTGATACAGCCAAACCGGCCTGGAATACCAAATGCAGCCTTTGATCCTGGTGCTTGGAAAATCTGAAGACTACTTGTAACACTGGGGTAAAACAATGATCACAGCTATTAGGAATAGATTCAATATTGGACAAGATTTTATATCCCACCCTGTTTTCCAGAGAGGATGTTGAAGTCAGGCTAAACCTTTCACACTGTAAGAGTGCAATTTAGCAGTGGCAGATCAACACCAACAAGTTCTGTCCTCCCTTATCAGCCACATGTTAATTATTCTATTTAGCCAATGAGGGGAGGGAATAATCAGTAGTTTCCTTGTCACTCTATGGACTGTGAAGGAGGTCTGTGAACAGGAAGAAGTCCTGCAGCCCTGGGAGGCATCTGGAAATTAGTTACTGAACAGCAAGGCAGTAGAAAGCCACTTGTTCAAACTGAAATGACCTAGTGAGAGGAAAAACAGTTGCAAGACCCAAGCTATATGTGCCAACAGAACCAAGGAGGGTTTTCACAGATGTGGTTAAGCATTTCCTCCCAAAGGAAAGCGGAAACCTGTGGTGTTTGGGGAAAAAAAACTTCATTTGGCATCTGTTTGGCAGAATGAGAAACGACATGATGTGTCAGGCCTTCGGAGAGCCACAGACTCTGGGGCATCATGTTAGTCAAGAACACAGCTTCTGAGGAGGTCCTGATGCAGATATTTTTGTGATCAAACTGCAGTAGCTGAAGAAGGAATTTTGTGTCCCTTCTCCATGAATCCAGTAGCAATCTGAGGTCAAAGCAGCTGCTTTCCAGTCTGAACATACAACACCAGCAAACATCAGGGCTTCAAGGTGTAGCACAATTCCTCCGGTGTGTGCTCATATTGCTTTCAGGAATGAGTTTAGCACCTCTTCATGGTGTCATTTGTAGTGCTATTTTAGGAGCTAAATGCTCCATAGTTCCATTGGCCAAACTATGAGAATGGAGCAGAGCAAGCCAGAGGACCTCTGCATCTGCTTTCTGTGCAGAAGCTTTCCCTGGTCTTAAGGATCTGTAGCAGCTACATGTCACCCAACTACTGGTGCTATTTCACGTCTTTATAAATAAGCTTGGTTTTTCTTTTGGTTTTAACGGCAATAGATCTGTCATGCTGAGCAGCTCCAAAACCAGTTTCTGCCCTGAATAGCATGAAGCTGTGCAGGCTGCACAAGCCACTTGGACAAGGAGGAAGAACACCAACAGAACATGTTCCTCCTCAATGCCACAAGAAGAATCTCCGCAAGCCTCTACTAAACTGTTCCTGAAAACATGTAGAATTAGAAGTGATATTTGCAGTAGGGTGGAACAGGCCCCACGGTCTTACCTCATCTTTTTTGGATTCACTTTGCTCTTGCCAATGGCACAGAGGAATTGCCTGTATGTGCAGAGAGTTTGCACACCTCCCAGCCTTCCTTTGCTACTCCACTGCATCTCCATAGGCTTTCAGCAAGGTTTGCAGCCTGTCCGCGTCTCCCCAAAGTGCAAAGGTGGACCTGTGAGTTGAAGGGAGCGCAAACAACCCTCCTTTGGAAACAGATTTCCTTTAACAGCGCAATAGTGCGCTCCCCAGCCCATGCCTCCCAGCTGCTGGAAGCCACCATGCTCCAGCTGGCTTGGCTGGAAGCAAACCTCACCTTGCCTGTCCGTGCTCTCGCACCTTATCTCTCCTTTCTGACTAAGAGCTTCCCCACATTTGTGACGAATCAGAAAGGCTTTTATGGCACTTCATTTCTTGATATTGTGTGTGGGAGAGAATGGCCCAAAGGACAGGGAGGGGGAGTGTGTGGGTTTGTGCCTGTAAGGAGGGGAAATCACTTGCAATGCCCTGAGACTGCAGGAAACCATTCAGAGCTTCAGAAGCAGAAGGAGTGGGTGAAGAAGAGTACAATGGTGATGTTTTCCTCCTATTCCGCACAGGAACATGTAGCACAAGGAGATTTTGTTTCACTGGAATGAGGAGGTCTCACCACTGTGTCCATTCACAGAACTGACTCCAGGCTGGGCAGAAGTCCTGGCTCTCCCCTCCTGAGCTCCTACAGACCAGACTCTGAGGACTCTCCTGATTCAGCACAGCAGCTCTGCTGTCTTTGTGCTCAGTGAGCCCTGCAGTACTGAACCCCGTGTGAGTCACCTACAGCAACATCAGCTCAACAGGCCCAACCAGCCCATGCGTGAGCCTCTGAACTGCAGTATGGTCCTCTACACAGTGTCCTTACATTGCACTGAGAGGTCTCACGTCTCCATGGGCCTCGCAAGACCCTGACCTTTATTTCCATCCTCATACCCAATGAAAAGAGACAAGAAAAGCAGGCAGAACTGACAAATGCAGATCTCTCTGTGCCTGCACAGACCATGAGATTCAGTCTCTTCCATGCTGAAAGCAGAGCGCTGTGCAGTGCACAAACTAGTTCAGCCGGAGTTGCAGTGTCAGAACTGAAGTCCATCTCCATCACACAGGCAGCTGAATAAAAAAGAGGCTAAGGCTGGCACACAGCTTTTATCTTTGTCCTCAAAACAGCGTTATGGAAACAGGCACCATCCGAGAGTTCTTGAAATCTTCTGTCCATGTGTTGAGGGTAGAGGTGCCCGTCACTACCTCAACAGCATGGGAAAAGCTGCTGACAATAATCCTTACTTGATCTTTCAGAATGAGCACTGTGACCTGTACCATGCCCCTCCTTTTGCAGTCAACATGTGACAAAAGTGAGCCCTTCATTGCAGGCTTAGTAGTGATAATAATGTTATTTCCAGCACTTTCTGAGACACACTTTTTTCCCTGGGTTTTAGGCCACTTTACCAGGGCAGGTTACTATACCACCCTTAAGCTGGGACATACTGTATCAGAGGAAAAATGTCACTGAAAAGTTTTATCTGTATGAGAAAAAACATGTAAGTAAAATGCTTGACAAATCTTAGGTGTCTCCACAGATGACTTACTATTTCAGCTGCAGTTCATAAGTTTACTTGGAGTAGGTGTTGACCGTAGCTGGTGAGATATGAAAGAAAAACCTCAACCCACAGACTAAATCCTAACTAAGCCCTTAACTGACTCAGAGAGATGGAAAAATATTAGGCAGAGGAAGTACTAGAGCAGGTCGTGGTTATATTCCTTCCATCCACTGATCTCTCACTTCAGGTCTAGCGAGTACTTCAGATGCGGCAACAATTGTCTGAAAGTGGTGAACTTCCCCACTGCTTTCCAGTATCGAAAGGAACGAACTCCTCTAATGCATCCACAGGCTGACATGTGCACCCTGGCTCTCAGGGACGTGACACGGTGTGCTGGCCAGGAGCTCCAGGAACATGCCAGTCTAGATGTAATACTGGGTCACCTCTCAAAGAAATGGCATGCTTTCAGCACTTTGAGGTTGCTTTCTAACCAAGCAAAGACAAAAATGTCTTGTTTATTCTCTGAAAATAGAGAGTTCAAGATTTGGTAAAGTTTGGAGTTAAAGTTACATAAAGACCAGCTGTTATTGTTGGCCTTAGTGCCACCCTTGGACATATTCATTTCCTCTGGAGAACTGGCCACTCACTCCCTTCTTCACTCACAGCAGCCTCAGTGAAAATGCAAATATCACTGTGTGATCACAGTGTAGAAAATTCTACATAGCCTGTCATCATCCTCCAATTAGCCAGTGAAATGCAGCATTATTAAAATTGTTTTCATATTCTTGATTAAGGTTAAGCTTATGATGGTGCAGTAGGGAGGTTTGCTTTGCACCTGGTGCTTCTTAATTTAATCCCTTTTATGTGCTTACAATGCTTGTGTCCTGGGAAAGAATGGTTGAGCTTGCAACATGTAAGAGTGCTCTCAGCTCTGGCATTGCATAGAAGCTATGAGACATAAATGTAGTGAAGAGTATTACAGAATCACAGAATCGCCTAGGTTGGAAGGAACCTTTAAGATCATCTAGTCCAACCATAAAAAAAAAAAACCCAAAACAAAACCACCACCAAACAAAACACACATACCAACACTAAACCATGTTCCCAAGCACCATGTCAATTCGTCTTTTGAATATCTCCAGGGATGGTGCCTCAACCACTTCCTTGGGCAGCCCATTCCAATGCCTGATAACCCTTTCAGTGAAGAAATTTTTTCCTAATATCCAACCTGAACCTCCCCTGGCGCAACTTAAGGCCATTTCCTCTTGTTCTATCGCCTGTAACTTGGGAGAAGAGACCTATCCTTTCAGGGAGTTGTAGAGAGCGAGGTTTCCCCTCAGCCTCCTCTTCTCCAGGCTGAACACCCCCAGCTCCCTCAGCCTCTCCTCATAAGACTTGTGCTCCAGACCCCTCACCAGCTTCGCTGCCCTTCTCTGGACACACTCCAGAACTTCAATGTCTTTTTTGTGGTGAGGGGCACAAAACTGGACATAGCACTCGAGGTGAGGCCTCACCACTGCCTCACCACAGGGGGATGATCACCTCTCGGGTCCTACTCACCATGCTGTTCCTGATACAGGCTAGGATGCTGTTGGCCTTCTTGGCCACCTGGGCGTCCTGGTGGCTCATGTTCAGCCAACAGTCGACCAACACCCCCAGGTCTTTTTCTGACAGGCATCTCCAGCCACTCTGCCCCAAGCCTCTAGCGCTGCAGGGGGTTGGTGTGACCCAAGTGCAGGACCCGGCACTTGGCCTTATTGAATCTCATTTTGTTGGTCTCAGCCCATCCAGCCAGCCTGTCCAGATCCCTCTGCACAGCCTTTCTACCCTCCAGCAGGTCAACACTCCCACCCAACTTGGTGTCGTCTTTAAGTTTACTGAGGGTGCACTTCATCCCCTCGTCCAGA
This sequence comes from Tringa tobata, assembly GCA_033628505.1. Lineage (NCBI taxonomy): Eukaryota > Metazoa > Chordata > Aves > Charadriiformes > Scolopacidae > Tringa > Tringa tobata. Next base: position 376,906 of record JAHREE010000303.1, on the reverse strand, counting down.
TCATTGATAAAGATGTTAAAGAGAACCGAGCCCAGTACCAAGCCCTGGGGAACACCACTCTTGACCGGCCGCCAACTGGATTTAACTCCATTCACCACCACTCTTTGGGCCTGGCCCTCCAGCCAGTTTTTAACCCAGTGGAGAGTACTCCCATCTATGCCATGGCCAGCCAGTTTCTCCAGGAGGATACTGTGGGAATATATTTTAGGATGGAGAACCTCGAAACACACAGAAGTACCTTTGATTTTCTGTAGGTAGTCTCACAGCCAGTGAGTGTCCTAATGACAAAGGTATCACATACAAGATGACCACAGCCACTGTTACCATCGCTTATCTGCCTGAACTGTGCCAGACAATGTTCACGATGCAGCCGATGGAGAAGGCACAAGGAGGATGAAGATTGGTGGAGTTTCCAGCAGTGGAATCCTATGGGGCTTAGACATGTCAGTGCTTAACCACTCAGACCAGGATGTTTTAGCAGATATTGGTGCCCTTGTAAATTCACTTTGAAGACAAAGACAGCACCATGTTGGATGGAAGAACCCAGCTGCTAACTAGCCATAAGCTGTTTAAGGTCTCTGTTTAAGACTAGGTTTGCAAGGGAAATGCAATGTGTTTATGGCACTGAGTTTTCAGCTATTTTTGGGTGCTAGCTAGAACAATCTGCTGTTTCTGCTGTTCCTGGGGTCAGTAGGCAGGTTGCAGTGTTGCACAGCTGGATCAGAGACTTGCTTGGAGTTAGGAACTTCAGTAGAAAAATGGTGAAGGGTAAGCAGGAAGGGGTACCCAGGAGAACAGAAACAGAAAAGCTGGCTGGTGGTACCAGGAGGATACCAAGTGATACATATTTTTTCAAGCAGATCAAGAAAATATTCTTAACATTCTGAACTGCTGGACTTGAGATTCATTTCAAGGAAACCACTGCTTGCAGCTATGTATTTCAGGACTGCCTGAAAGTCTATGCCCCAGAACTTGCTACTGCAGGTGGCATTTTACTAATGATGTTTGTGACAATGAGAATGCACAGACCCTAATTAGGATCAAGATAACGTGAAAGCAGAATTCCTGCTTTCCAGGAGACAGAAAACTGTTTAGTAAATGGGAAGGACATAACACCACAGACAAGAAAAGCCTGGAAACAAGGACACACCATGAAAGTCTGACCTCAGCTGAGAATGCACGATGGCAGCAAGCCACATGCACTCTTGTGTCATAAGTATATGTCATCTTTAATGCGATGGACAAGCTAGCTGTAGTGCTATTGTTTGACTAATGCAAGAAGTATTACAGCTGCAGCACATCAGAGAATTTCTTCAGCATAATCAAATATTTTCCTGCTGAATGTTCCACCCACGCACAGTTGTAAACCACTCCCAAAGACACTGAGCAACCATATGTTAAACACACAGTAGCTGTGCATTCTGGGCACATGGTACTTTTGAACTCGGCATGGCAGTGTGATCCTAAGGCTCCTCTTTCAGAGAACGCACCAAGGCCACCCCTGCCCAGCTGCCTGGAAACTTTTCCATGTTCTCCCACAGTCCAGGTTATTTGCAGTATCAGCTGCTCTGCTGGCACCATTCAGTCCACAGTCTCCCATGTGAAAAGAGGATTAATGGTATGTCAAAGCAGAGGAGATCGCTCACCCCAGTTTTCTTAAAGATGGTTTTTCTGTGCCCAGAAGAAAGTTTTAAGAGGCTGTGTGAAGCACACAATTCTTGACACCTTTCAGAGACTGGATAGCATGTCTGCCCTCCCACCCTGATTGCTTCTTACCTCTTCTGTGAGGTAACACACCCTGTGTCTTTACATCCTTCCCCATCACTTGTACACAGACTCGTCTCTTCTCATTTGCAATCACAATGCAGAACTACAATTATTATTGATAAGGAAATGTCATAATAGTGAATTACTTCAGAAATATACATTTGTTTCAGATGATGCCAGTGTAGTCCTGGGAAGGGGAGAGGCTCTGCCCTAGTAAGCTGCATGCAATTGCCAGCAGTGCTGACACCGCCTGACCGAATATGAAGCATTGTAAAGAAATGCAGGCAGGGCAGAGCAGGGCTATTTTCCTTCCTCTGGGCTCTGAAAATACCAGCTAGAAGCCTGCTGCCGACCCCCAAAACAGCAGCAAGAATATAAACATAGTTATTTCACAGTGACTGTCAGGTAGGAGATAAGCAGAAATGATTTTACCTTACCTGCACCTGCCTCCAAAAAACCCACGGGTCGTCCAGATGTGCTTAGGGTTGAAATGTCAGCACTCTGTTTCCCTCTCTCCCAGAAAGGGTTTCTTCCTATTCACAGTCTTCCCAACAGCTCGTACACTTGAAAGGTTTTAAAAGCTTCACACAGAGTGATTTTGCAACCCAGACTAGCCTGGGGACATTTATTTCTTGAAATTCCAGCAGAACAACAGAGCTTCTCACTGACTTGCCACAATGGTACCTGTCTTAGGAAGGGAACAAACAGGGACCCCTCCCATCCACAGCCAGGTACAGGCAATCTCAGCTCAAAGGTGAAACGGACACAGGCCCCCAGTGGCCAACAGCACTTCACATACACACTGGCTTTACTTCAGTAAGACCACACACAACAACCCCTCACCTCAGTCACAGACAGAAACGCAGAAGTGTGCATAAAGCACTGGGAAATTTATCAAGCTGGGATTTGACCCAGATCCCTTGAAATATGAAGGCCATGAGTTAACTCGCAGTTTCTGGGGGCCCTATTTCATGTTTCTCCAAACAGGTCAACACTAGAGCTGACCTGTGAGCCCAAGGATAGTGCAGATGGACAGTTGGCCTCGAGTGATGGAGGCCACCACTGTTTGCACAGTTCTGGTGAGGCATAAATAAGAAAAAGCCTGTGTACATATTTCTTCTGAAGCAAATAAGGGAATTCGATGGGCAGCCAGGTTGGTTCAGAAGAAGCATGGAAGCTGTGCACAAGAGTGTTTACACTCTCTTCAGTCCTCCTACACTTTATTCTCTCCCTGCCTGCAAAGAGGAGCCCTAAACCCATGCATCTTGGGATGCACAGACCTCCTTCTCCCTCAGTCCATCAGCTGCCATCACCCCCAGCTGCCAACACCCTCCCCATCCCCGGGAACCAGAAGCAGCTGTCCCTACAAACCCCTCTGGGCCACTGGGGAGGATTTATGTTCTGTATATGAGGGGTGGGTTGCACGGAGAGAGTGGGTTCCAGACCATGCTCTCCCCATCCAGAGTCACAAGCACCATTGCTACAGCCCAGATATCTCCTGCAGGGCAGCAGGAGCTTCAGGAGGTGGGGACAAGGGGTTTGGTCTGCTTACACACTTCAAACATCCAATTTCTCTTCCTTGGAACACGCAGCAGGCATGGGACAGCATGGACTGAAAACATATCCTAGGGAGTTGTGGTAGTGCACGGGGCTGTGGGTAGTCATGCTAAGACTGGAGAAAATAGGGAAGCATGGGCATGGAGATAGCCAAACACTGGTTAGGAGGAGATCTTAACATCTAAAATTTGATTAGTAAAAAATCCAAGGCAGAGTAATATTGTACAAGGCCACAGGGATGGACTGCTGAGGAACAACCAGTACTGCAGGTCTGGGAAGGACCTTTTCTCCCTCAGAGTTACTTCTCAAAGTAATCACTGGTCTCTCATTCATCGCTCCAACAGCAGAGAAGTTTTTCCCCTCCATCTGCTGAATCAAACCTCTTAGTGCTGCATGTATAAATGCATATTTTTTTTCAGTTCAGACCTAGTAGTTTGTAGCATGTAGAAAAGCTTTCTGTGGGGCTTACAGCTTTGTAACACTGAGCTGCAGCTCTGGCCAGCTCTGGCCAGCTCTAAGCCATATGCTGTGGCTGCCTTGAACAAGGCAAAGAGTGTTCTTCCTGGGACATCCCTGAAGATGTGCTTACAGAGCCTGCCTTTCCTTTCCACCGCCTTCCTGCCAGCTGTGGGGCTCCTGGGTTCTTCTTAGTACTTGTGCAGTGACAGTAACTAAAGACATGTTTCTTTCCTCAACCATTACTATGACAACATGTCATATTTCTGATTTTTCTGATGTTTCTTAAACCTGTCAAGGCTTCCTGCCCCTGGGTAGATATTTTTGCCTTGGTGTGATTTGCAGAGCTGTTGGCCCGACCTTCCAGCTACTGCTGCTCAAGGAAACCCTGGGAATACGGCAGCTCTTCAGACACTGAGTCTTCCCCAAAGTACTGTCCCTCTGAAGTGTGAGCACGCATGCAGATGTGTGTTTGTGTGCATGTGCGAACATGCCAGGCTAGTTGTGACAGCTGTAGGAACTAAGGGTAGAAATGGGGTGCGGCATTTTAAAGACGTCCTACGCATCCTAGGCACTGCTGGGGAAGAAAGGCAGGGTGGATATCTTGGGTGTGAAGAGAGGTGTGCTCACTGTATGACCTGATAGGAGAAGACTGTGTCCCTGCACAGCCCTCCCTGCTGACACCATCATAGCTGCATTCTGCTATGGGAGGAGTAAGGGGCACTAATCCCATGCAAGGAAATGCAGGACAAGTTCCCCTTCAGTTCTGGACTGTAAGCTCAGGTCCCTGGTCAGATTCACTACAGCCAGCTTTAGCTGCTCCTGGAGTCAGGATTGCCAAGGAATCTCTCATTAGAGTTAGTGAAGAGAGACTGGCACTTACAGGGTGTAGCTGACATTAGTTATTTTGGACACCTACACCAGGAAGACAATTGAACTGGAAAAGGCAATTATTTCTTTTCATGGATAAATGGTGATACTGGAAGATCCTGTTCAAATGGAGTTGTCCACCCTGCAGATGGTACCTTGTCAGGCGAATCAAACTCTGCCCTGCTGAGACAGTGGTAGGGATGGTGAAACCTATCTAAGCTCACAGGAGTGAGTATCCTAGAGGCCAGCCACTCTGATGGGCACCAGCCTGACAGCCATGCACTCCTTTGCACACACTTCTTTCCAGTTTATCATCCTTGCTCGCTTCTGTCCTGATTCTAAACAGAGAGCATGAACATGCACTTAAACCTCCAAGTCCCAGGAGAAGTATCCTGACTTGTACTTCCAGACAACACAGGACTCCTTGCAGGGTTAACAATGCAAAATCAAGACTGTGACTGCTCCAGAGAAGGGTCTTCCAGGCGTTTTGGAGTGGCTTGCCATCTCTCTCTTCTTTCTTATGTTTGGACATGACAAGCTTGTGTGTCTCTAGATGTTGCACAAGATAGATGCCCAGCATCCTGACCATCATGTGACTGATGCAGACTCAACCTTCCTACACCAGACCATACTCTGAAAACAATTTTTTTTGTACTGTACAATTTTATTGTATTGAAATCCTCTTGGGCTTCATTCTGCAGACCTTTTGTGGGTCAGAGGCCTTTAAAATCGTTTCAGGATTGAGTCCAACCAGTTTCAAAGAACGATAAATGTGGAGTGTTTATCTGGTTGGGCCATCAAGTGGAGATAGATAGACAGGAATGTGCTGTCTTTGTTGGCTGGCTCATTTACCTGTGCAAATCTGCTTCTTCCATACAGTGTCACCCCACTTCTTTCATTACAGAGTTTTCTAACATCTTTTTTCCACATAAGAACACTGTCTCATAAATTCTATTTCTTTCCAATTAAGCACCAATTTCCTTGTGTTTTTTTTCAAAAAAATGAAAATTAGCCCACAGAACAACACACGTGGTGTGACTACTATGGTCAGTTATGATGTATGGGTAGCACAGGCAGATAATCAAAACATGGAAGGACACTAACCACTGGAGACAGCTGACAAGAATATTAGGGCCTCAGCAAGGGGAAGGTTCTGTTGTATTTTGAAGGCTCAAGAGAATTAAGATGTTACTTGCCCCTAAAATCCTATTTCCCCTTCCCAGGAATGGGAGTTCCTATACTTGAGTTCCTATCTCTGAATAGCTCAAGCACCAAGAGGAAAAAAACTATTTAAGTAAAAAAAAAAAAAAAAAGGTTTTGCACCATGGAAGGAAGCAAATGGTGAAGCAGAGATGGGCCGTGCCAGCATGTTCAGAAAGGCAATTTGTTGGATGGACCGATCACTCAACACCTCCTATTTTCAGGACGAGGGAGCAGAACTACAGAAAGGATTCAGCTGGGGAACAGCACAGAGCCACACCACACCAAAACTTGTTTAGGTTTTGCTTGCTGACTTCCTTCAAAGGGCACGTCCCCTCCCAACTCCCAGCTGTGACCGTCCTAGCAGATGGACAGCACGATGCTGGCTGATCCAGGTTTTCCCTGGGAGCAGGAGGACAGGACTGTCCAGGGAGGAGCAGGGTCTGTCCCAAAGCACAGCGGAAACATTCAGCACAGGTGCTTGTAGGTACACAAGACATGAACCACAGTGAATGTTCCTCTGAACTCGTGTTAACATTCTTTGACTTAGACAACTAGAAAAAGCAAATCAGCAGTTGAGTGACAACAGCCTAGTCAGATGTGACGTATGTAAAAACTCGGGAAACACAAAGATACCAAATAAAGAACAACTCCCATGTGAGTCCCAGGCATTTGTCATCCCCTACATTGATAAATATGAGGTTAGGCTTTACAGACTGAAAAAACAGGCCTGACAGGGATTTCAGGAAGTCATTTAGTCCCTGCTGTGCCCTAAAACAAGGCTAACATGATTTTTCACAGTTTTGCGTAACCTGCTATTAGACAACTCCAGTGATACAGGCTCCCAGGCAACTCTCTACTCGCACACTTACTATCTTAGAGAGGTAGGAAGAATTAGAGTTGTCGTTGTTACGACTGAAGTGTGTTACTGTGTCTTCTAGTGATGACAGGCATTGCAAACAGTCCTCTCCACAACAGCATTTTATGCATTTGAAGCCTACTTTTACGCCCCTATCCACATCTTCACTTTCAGGGGCAGGCAGCCCCAATCTCCTAACATTTGCCCATGGGCCAAGATCGCCATGGGCCACATCTCCCATCACGCTTGCTACTCTCTTCTGGGCTTTATCCAACTGGCTTACATCTTTCCTGAAGTGTAGAGCCCAAACAAGATAAAATATTCCAGCTGAGGTTTTATAATTTCCTTGTAAAGTTGGAGGCTTACTTCATGCCCCACAGAGAACATTCCATTTATACAATGCAAAATGCTGGCTGTTTTTGTACTAGCACAACACTGCTGGCTCACACTTGGTTTTAGATCCTCCAGAGCCCCCACGTCTCTGTAAACTGCTCCATTGCCTGTCCTTGTCAATTATTTCTGATGAAATCCCCCATCTTAGGTGCATCTTTACTGAACGGCATCCTACTCTACTAAAGCATGTGTCCTCAGCCGCAGGATGATTGTGAATTCTGAGCCTGTTCTGTGCAGCACACTGTGTTCTCTCCCAGCTTAAGTTAAAGTTAACGTTTGAGTAAGTACTCTTAATGTCAACATGCCATTCATTACTGGAAATACTGACAAGAACAGTCTTGGGCAGATCCCTGAAGGATTTCCTTCGATGCAAACTTCTCTTTGACAAGGAACCATTGATCACCATGCTCTGAGTATGATCTGCCATGCAATTTTGCACGGCAAGATGGCGGCTCATTGTTATTTAACTATGGTCCCCTTTCCCTTTAGTTTGCTTTCCCTCTAGCCAGCTTTTAAACCACCTTTGCTGCTTCTAGGACCTGTCTTCCTGCAAATGAGCTGCCTCTCCTGCACGCGGGGTCTCTGCTCACAGACCTGCCCTGACTGTAGCCTGTAGAAGTGTTCAGCCACAGTCCTACCACATGAGAGGGCAGGTGCCTCCTCCCACCAATGCTTGTCAATAATGGAAGCGCTAAAGCTGCCATGAACCTGCCAAGAAAGCCTGCTCTTGCCAGCACTGCCCTTCAAAAATGCCCCAGATGGTGGGGGGATGCTCTGTTGGGCTCTTATGCAACCCAGGGCTCAACTGCAGCCCAAGCTCAGTGAATCCCTCACCCTGCTCTGAGACATGCCTCCCACTGACTGCCAGGGCAAATGTTTGGGCACGCAGGACACTGCAGTACTGCAAGAGATGGACATACCATGCAGAGGATGTCCAGATATAACATTTAAAAGAACAGACAGTGAATTCAATGCCTGGAGCTTCCACATATGCTTAGCATATGGCTGAGATGTTACTCTCTTCTGCCTCACGCATGAGAGACATATCATGGAAAGAACAACCAAAGGGAGGAAGCATGATAGCAAAGCCCAAGGGATGTGTTACACACATAAAAAGAAGGCAAGAGCATGGATTTGTGAGCTTCAGGCTACAGGAGGCCTTGCAGAGCACTGTTCAGCCAAAAACAGAGCGCTACATTTGCTACCTAACATCAGCCCTGAAGGAAAAACTACAATGTCGCGCTGCAGCATTTAGCTGAGTTTACTGGCAGGCCAAGTCTGGATGCCTCTGGAAAAGGTAGGATCAGAGACAGCTCCTGCAGCCACATGCTGTTAGCGGAGGCTGGACAGGTCCCAGGGCATCTACAGCCCACGCAATGCACAGCTGGAAGGAACCGCAGGGCTCCAGTGGGGAGAGCTGAGGATGCTCTGCGTCAGGAAGAGCCCTTCTTTCCTTCCACTCACTTTTTGGCTACTTTTTCCCCTAGATCACTACCTACAAAAGAGGACTAGCATCTCCCACTCTGTCCACTGAACAGCTCTGTGCTTCTTCTACTTGTCATTAGTTTCTCCTCAAATTTTCTGCACGCTTGAGTAGAAGTAGATAGCCTCTTGCCTCTACTTCAGCTCCACAGCCTGGCTCAGCCTCAGTGGGTAGGAGAAGGAAAGAGCAAATAATACAGAACAGGGATATTCTAAGTTATTTAAAATAAGAGGGGAAAAAAGGCATAAAAACCAGTCTCCACAGCAGCCAGAGAGATCTGCTGTAAGCTAGAAGAATAACTAGTCCTATTTATTCTCTCTGAAACCTTTTGTTCTTTCAGCAAGCAGAGCTCAGACCATGGTTGAGATACAGAAATTCCTTCTTGGATTCAAAAATTTTAAGGAAATAAAAAAAGGTTACATAAAGTACAAGCCTCTGTAACAAAGCTGAAGTGGTACAGTCCCTTTAGACAATTTGATGCTTCAGCACCTGAAGAAGACACCCTTGTTTTGGCATGATGATTCTGATCCATGTCCAGGTTCCGCACCTGGAAATGGAAGGAAACTCCACAGAGCATTTCAGAGGTGCCTGGGAGGGAACCTACTTTTGGTCAATGACAGATAGCAACAACAGAGCCTTTCCAGGACAAATTCATGTTTTTTCCTGTTGAATAGGAAGCTTTGTAGATAACAGGAGACATGACACATACACAGGGACATGCCTAAACAGCTCTGAAGTCAGAACCTCCTTCCACTGCGGGACTGAAAACTGAAGTGCTCTATGACAGAAGGCTCCAAATGGAGAAGAAAACCTCATTTTTCAGTGCAGCCCAGTGTAACAAGGTCCCTGGAAACCCTTACAGTTCAAGTATGTGTCCCAGTGTTTTGCTGCACCTCCCTGGTGCCAGCTCTCCACCTACTCCATGCAGCAGAAGGCTCTGGGAGGGCTGAGTAGATAGTGAACTGGCTGAGATCTCCCAAGTGAAACATCTACCATAACCTTCAGTGAACAGTGCCTTGCTGTTATCCAAGTTGCCTTAAACTCACCTTCCAATGCAGCTCTGTTAATGTACAATTCTAATAAAATATTTTATTCACAACATCTAGTTTTAGCAAAGCAGGTACAGATGTTTGTGAAAGACATAAGGGGGGCGAGGGGGAATAAAACTACAATTAAACCACTTAGACTAAAAATAACCAGAAAGTTCTTTCTCATTCCCTTATCCCTCTGAAGTGCTGTCCTCTCCTGGTAGGGTGCTAGAAAGGTTCCCCCTCCAAGACCATCCCTTATGCCTTGTTGCATCTGTTAAGGAGAGCCCTCTATAAGAAAGTCTGCATCACAATGTACACTCATTCCACAGCTCTGGGAAGCTCCTTGGCTCCATGAAGGCTCCTTCTCAAGCCTTCTGAAGGGGGTTCAGACAGATTTAATCTTTCACTCTGAATCTCACAGTACTTATTCCTTGCCCAGGAGATAGTTTGGCCATTTGTATTTATTAAAATAAGGACTGAATCACTCTCTTGGAGATGCAAATATTTCTGCCTCAGATGGGTGGGACCTACTCTGACTGATTAACACTTTGTTGCCTCGAGAAGTTCCCTTTTCTTCCCTCTAATGACTCGCTGGCATGGTTAACTATGAAATGTTATCTTACACAGAATCTTGTATTTTGTAATAGTCTGTACATTAACAAGTACACTTGCTGCACGCATCTGTATGAGATTAATTCATGTAGAATATTGCTGGCATTTGGCTGAGACCAGACACAACAGAATTTGGGTGTGTAATCTCTAACATCTTTCTCTCCTAGGCAGACTCAGCATCCAGATTCTGCTGGACTGCATCGACAGATCCCAGAGCTATTACTTCCCATGCTATGCTATATTCTAAAAGAGCCTACGTTTCATCAACCCCACTGAAGCTGGACCTCCATCCAGCAAGGAGAAGTTATCAATGTAGTTTGTGAGGATGTGCGCTGTCCTAGCAAGGGAAGTGCTCATGCCCCTTGTGGGAGGCATTGTCATCAGCAACCATAGCTGTATTCGCTGACACCTCAGAGTCTCCTGATGCATGTGTGGGCCATGAGAAGACATCATTTCAGACTGTCTCAGCTGTGGAATCAGAGGGGAAAGACCATGGGAAAGCAATGTATGCAGGGGCTACAGTATTTCCTGATGGGTTACCAATGTCCCTTCTCTTTCAGCTGAGACCAGATGTACATTCTAGCAATGGCTGTCACTCCTACAGCAGTTCTACAGCAAGTCAACACGCAGTCAGTCAGCCACTTATGAGTCACTGTGTGAAACACCCAGACTTCCCTGTAGAAGGAAAAAAAAAAGAAAAGAGAATTTGTGAAGGGTGTGCAGGAGGTCTTGAAACACTTTCTGATCATCCATCTCAGTAGAGATGACTGGTCTCTTGGAGATCTGAGAAATGGTTATGACCTTACAAACCAAGAGTTTTGCATCAATTCCTGTGGGTGGGCAATGGTGAGCAGAAGACCTTTAACTACATGGGTCAGGCTGAAGGCCAACCAGCTAGCTTCCACTGACCTCTGAGTTATCATGTTTGTACACTAAACAGTGGTATCTCTCTCAAATGCTGTAGTGTACTTTCACCATCTGGTGATAGCTATGATAAAGAGAGAGCAACCTAGGAGTACATCTGCACAAATAAGATCTTGATGGAAAAGAGACCTAGCTCCTGCTGCTGAAACAATGGTGCTATGAAGGCAAAGCAGGAAGGAGGCCCATGAAACCCTGTGACAGAGACGTGTGCTGGTACTGTGTCTCCACAAAAAACACTGCCAGTGTTTATCTTGATACTCCCAGCAGCAGCTGCAGCAATGAGAGGACAAATAAGTGGTTCAGACAAGTCAGCGGGTGCAGTCAGTGAGCCGTCCGGTCTATGAGACTTGTCATAAACATTACCCACACCAATGCGACTCTACTGTAGGAAAGATGAGGACTGCAGTTCTATAGCATATTGTCTTTGACTTATCTTATGGCTCAAAGCCAAAGAATACTTCCTGAGTGTCAAGGTGCAATCCTACTATTAGACAGCAAGCCTTTCATGCCAAATGTGGCTTTATGGTGACTGCAAGGCTCAGCAGGTCCAACCTTGCAGCACAGTCAAGGAAGAAAGCACATATCCAACATGAGACTAGACAGTCTGCCTATGGATAGTCCTGCACTACTAGTTTTGCAGTGACAAAGATCCGAGCCAATTAGTCAGATTAAATCAAAACAGTGTCCAGATAGCTGCTCATGCCAAGGGCTGGATGAGGTTTCATCACACACTTCAACAGAAAGGCCTGGAGGTTGCATTCAGCTTCTGAGCTAGTCTGAGGCCTAGATGATACCACAGGTGACACTTCTTTGCCACATAATCCACTTTGAGGAAGCATAGGCATTTGGGATGTGAATCTGACAGTACAATATAGCCCAACTAGAGAAAAAATACTCCCAAACAATATCATTAAACCGATAAACTAGTAAAAAACAGTATATACACAGCTGGAAGACTTTCAGGTAGCAGCATATTCTAACTGAGCAGTCCATGAGAAACTGAGCTTGCCAGGAACACCAGCTAAGCTGGAGGAGTGGAGGAGCCAGAGTGACTCTGTACATGCTGCAGGAGAATCCTGTTGTCTCGCAAAAGGCTACAGCTCTCGTGGAAGGTGTAGGGGGGCTTAGAAATGCATGATTCTTGAGTCCAGCACAAGAAAAAAGAACAAGCCTAACTTCAAAGCCAGTTGGGCTCAGGAGTACTCTGGTTAGGATCTTTCTCATCTAAACAGAACTTGAATAACTGCTCCCTACACCAAGGAAGCAGAAATCCCACAACTAAGCTCTCTTTAATCTTTGTTAGTCTGAAAACCATATTTCTTGCTGAATAGCAATCCCATTGAAGTAGCTGAGAGCACAACCATAGGTGGTTTGGGCATTGTCTTGAGAAGGTCTGGTTGGAAGTGACTTCTGGAAGTCTCCAGCCTAGCTACTCACTCTGAGCAGGACCACTGCTAGCAACAGATCAGATCAGTCACAGCTTTGTCTAGCCAGGTTCTAAGATCTCCCAAGGATGGAGATTCCACCATCTCACTGGTCAGCCTGGGCCAATGCTAGCTTGCCTTCCTAGAGAAAATTGCTTTCTTGATTTCTGACCTGTACCTACCAAGCAGGATGTTGCTATTGGCCATTGTTATATTGTCTGTAACTTTTGTGAAAAAAGTAAAAAGCTGCCTGACATGAAGAAACTGAGTCCAGGTCATCTAGCTTTCTGGGTAGGGTGACAAGAGCTTTTATCACATAAAAGCCAGGTTCTGCCTCTTACTGGTTTTATCTGACCTCAAGCCAGTGCATGTGACTAAGGGTCCATCACCACTATGGCTCAGGACTGAGCTTAATCACCTCCTCACCTATCTGTGAATTGCAGTGGGGACAGGGTATCTAACTCCTACTGACCTCCCTAGCCATGCAGGGGATGCTGCCCATGAGCCAGAGCAAACTATGCTTGCAAACGAAGGCAGTGTTTAATGGTGATGTACCTTCTGGAGGATCCTATGAGATGTCAGTGCATAAAACTCAGGTAAATAATGACTTGGCCAAGTTCAAGGCCAAAGGCTTCTGAAATAAAACACATCAGTCCCTGAATAAATTGAGGTGTGTTGTGCCAGTCTATCACTTGCCTTGCACTCACAGTGACTCAGAAAGAGGCACGCTAGTGGTCATTCCTGGTGGCTTCGGCTCTATTGTGAACAAGGTGAACTCCTGGTGTCCTCTCCTCCCTTATTCTGTCATTCTTTCTGCTAAAGAAATCTGGTTTTGCTGGTCGCAAGTCCTTGTTTTGCAATGCTGTTGTAACCTCATGACAAGAAAAGCAGGTAGACACAGAATGTTAGGTAAGCCAGAGGTTGTACAAGTTTGACAGGTCTAGAGCAGATGATAAGCAGACGATGAGTTAAGGCTGCTTCTCTACCAATACAACAGTGAATAAAGCACTCAAATATAACATGAAAATTCTCTCTTTGATGTCACATTACATGTTTTTTTCTTCCCTTGTCTCCATGGGCAAGTTGACTCTGACCTGAGCAACTCTTCAATTAACTATTTCTGTTTTCCCCTAATGGTGCTTTAGTGATATCTGACATTCTATCAAACTACTTTACTTAGATGTACATATACAGATATAGATATCTCCAGCTAAAGGGGAAGAAAATAAGGAATGTTGTAAATATTATATCCTTAACAGTGTTTTATATTCTAAAACATATATGCAGGAGTGTTTCTACTTTACATTCCCTGTCTTCTGTAAAACCTTCAGATGTCTTCTAATGGTCAGAATTAAGATGACAGACTATTAGAAGATTAAATCTTCTCATAATTATCTTCTTTCATATGGTGGCACGGTCTTATTAATTCCTTTGACTCTGGGCTTACCTTGTTATCAAAATCAACTTGAGAGACAATTTTCTGCAACAGATCCGTACTGATAGGGGGACACATTTACTGCAGTCCCCACCCCCACTTACCGTTTGTGACGGTGTTCACATAGTACCTTCGGCCCTGGGGAGACATATAGCTCTGCCAGCCGGGGGGAAGGTGGCCATTCAAGGTATCTTCTCCTGGCTGAGGAGTTGCCTTTCGAGGTTTCTGCTGAGAAAAGAAAAAAACCCAACCTATTACATTAATATCTAGATAATGTAAAGTCTAACCAGACATACATCTGGAAAGGGACTATGTGGTTTGACATTCTAGAGATTGCAGTATACCCAAGGACTTTCAGTTCATTTCTCCCCTCATCTGTCCTAGCTTCATCCAGAGCATGAAGCAACCTTCCCTTGGAGCACTGGCTACACAGAACATTCTTTGGGAGAGAAATGAAACCCCTCTGTATTTGATATTCCATGAGCACTTGGACCTGTCCAAGAAAATGACTCTTGTTAAGCAGTAAAATGCAAAGCATAAAATAACCAATTGTCTGAGAAAGTAAGGTATACATCTGGCACCCATTTACTTTCATATGGATATACTGTTGGATCAAAGCACTGGTCATGGAGGTGCTGCACCAATTTAATTTACAGGGTCACCATCACCTTCGGATATTTTCAAGAAGCAGCACTGCAGAGCCATGTTGCCTATAGCAGTAGTGTGGTGAAGTAAATTTATCAGTATGCTGATTATATACTAATAATGCATGTAATTAGCAATGCATACATTACTGATCCAGATGTAATCTGGATCCATAGCATCCAGATACAGCATCATTAGGATCCAGATTTCTAGGAGTGATCCAGATCACTAGGAACAGCAAGAGATGAGTGTCATGCTGTCACCTGCTCTTCAGGAACACAGAGAACTGCTATCATGTTTCAAGTGCCACCTCAGCTCTACATCTCTTCACCAACACAGTTGCAAGCCTCAGTGCAGGTTCAGGGTGTAAGGAAGAGGTGGAGCTGAAGTGCAAGTAATTGTCCACACTATATGGCATCACCTGGACTATTTCCCTTTTCCAAGTAGCTCTGGTGGTTCCTTGTTAGCTTGGGATTTACAGCAGCTGCTTGATGTGAGACTGGTAGAGAGGGCTTCATCCCACAGGAGGGCTTCATCCCACGAACCCTATCTGGTCCCTTCAACCAGGAACACTGAATAAGGCAAAGGGAGAGAGACACAATGCATGGCCAAAGACTGCCAGTCGCAGCCCTACAAGGCTGCAGCCCTGAACCCAACAGCTTCCTCCTGGCTCACATCCAGAGAGCTTCACTTTGCCTTTCCACAATTCCCTAAGGCAAACCAGGCATGCATGTTTTCTTCATTTGTTTGCATTGCCTTCAAAGGAAGAAATGCAAAAGAACAAGCAAAAATGTGTGAAATGGAATTATTTCTCTCTTGGAAGCTAATCTCTCTCCAGGACAGGTCTGAAGTGACTGCACTAGATTCACAAGCAGCCCTCTCCAGGCAACAGGTAGGGTTTCAGCATCTGGGTGCACATAGTGTTCAAACATCAACAGGTATATGAACAGTACCATCAGAAAGAAACCTGTGATGTGTCCTTCTCCTGCACATTCAGTCTCTGAGTGAAATTCTCTGTTCCAGCCCAGAATAAAATGGACATTTTGGAGCCAAAAGTTTTTAATGTTTCTTTTCAGTTTCAGAAAACTCTGATTACAATGACTCCCAAGAGACACTGAATTCAAGAATGATCTTGTGTTCATGCCTCACCAAGTATGTTTGCACAGACAGGTCACAGGTTGCAAGGCAGCCATACGGACCTAAGGCCAGAGTGAGATGAAGGCTCCCACTGCTGCAGCACAGATGGAGCCTATGCTGGTTCGGATTTCAGCTCCTCTCCCTGAGCAGAAATACAGACTGGGAGACTCAGATGGCCCAACATGAATTGAACAAGTTATCTTGGGAGCTACAAAGGCACTGGAACAGCCTGCCCAGGGAGGTGGTGGAGTCACCATCCGTGGAGGTATTTAAGAAACGTGTAGACATGGCACTTCAGGGCATGCTCTAGTGCCCGAGATTGTTGGTTTGTGTCTGTTTGTGGGTTTGGTTGTTGTTGCTTTGTTGTTTTTTTTTTGTTGGACTTGATGATCTCAAAGATTCCTTCCAACCATGAAGATTCTGTGATTCTGTGACTCTGCTGGCTGCATGACTCAAATCTCACGCTCTGCATGCCTATGGCTGGCAGGGCGCTACACAGAATTAATCAGTAGAATCTCTGCCAACTATTCCTATTCCTTGTGTTTCTGCTGAGATTTAATCAAATCAATTTACAGCTCCGCTCACCTTGCTGTACATGTGAGAAAGCAGAAGCTTTCACAATTTATGTTACTATTTGATTTTTTTGCTTTTTCTGACCTCAGCTTAGGATGAAAGTGAAAACTTCTCTTACACATTAGCCTATCCAAAGGCACGTATTCTCATTTATTGCTGGTGTTATTCTATTGCCTTGAAATGCACTAATGGAAATTCTTGTCTTAGTGGAGCTAGCACACCCATGCCTCTTCTATGAACACAGGGGCAGGACCTCTCCATACATGCACTGAAACACCTCCCTGTTTCACATAGTTTTCACATACTAAATCCTACTAATGAAAAAATTAAACCTCATGAATATGACAGAAAAATTAAGCTATCCCAGTTTTACCTCTGGGTTATGTGAGCTCTTCTCCAACATGACATGGGTGTTCATGGAAGTGCCTTGTTTCACTATGCAATGCCAACAACCACATACTTATTTCCAATTGTTTACAGCCACATACTGGCACCACCAGAAACTTGCTCACTCAGCCCTGACACCTGCAGTATGGCCCTAATATCCAGCATCATCCTTTTGTTTGGTTTTACTCTCAGTCAGCTCTGAAAATAACTCACTGCAGGCTTCCTAGACATGATGTCCCTGGAAGCATTGCATTGCTTGTGCAGGTGATGAAGGTACTGGTGTATGGCACTGACAGAGACTTTTATCATGTGGGCCTTACAAACAAAAGCTGTTTTGTGCAAGCTTACTTTTGGTTCTGTTCAGCTCCCGTGACCTGCCATGCAGGGGAACTTTTCCATCTCATGTCTCTCAGGCACCGCTCTCTACAGTTTCAGCCCAAGTAATGAAACACTGGGGAGAAAAAAGAACTCTTGGAAAGAGTATGTCTGACCAGTGCAGTCACCCCATTAATTGCAATAACAGCTAAGAAGGCGGCTGTTTGATTCCTGTCTCCAGGGGGGCTGTCCCTGCACCTTACCCATACACAGTCCTTGTCCCACACACAGGTAGGTCTGGTGAGAAAGCCAGGACTAAAAGACATTCAGAGGTTCTGGATCAAGTAGCATGTGCAGGGAAGGTCAGATCAGAAGGGAAAGCACAATCGCCTCAAGCTACTTTTTGAATCACAAAACCAGTCTCTCTCCCAGCATATTCCAAGAGATAGCACAGCGTGCTGGGACAAATCCTGGGAGAGCTCCTGACCTCTCCCCATCACAGGGTTAATGGTCCCCCATTGTTGTTTGCAAAAGCAGACACAAGAAAACATAAATTCCACAGTGTATGTACCAGCTCATGAAGTATTTGGTAGCAGGTTGGGTCCCTTAGAATCTCTGCACAGATGTCTGGCCTTGAAGATAGCAAAGTTACACCAGACTATCTCTGCTGTGCATGATCACCCCATAAAGAGGAATTTGGGATAATCCAACCCTGGGTTCTGTTCCAGAATCTAGAAGGTACAGAATTTCACACATATTTACTGCATGCTTACCACTTCTGTCCTTAACACCTTCTTTCCCTTCTGGAACTGAAGTCCTATCCATTCCCGCTACTCTTCTTTCTTAATATGGTCCTACAGTGATTCCATGTACCAAAAAGGTCAAGACTAGGTTCAGATCACTTCAGGGGCTCATGGTATTACTTCATTTCACATGGTCAGCATCAGTACCCTGCAGCAGATACTGCTGGTTTGCTTAAGTGAAGCTCTGCAATTGCCCCAACATCCTTTGAGTCACATTCTCAGTGTTGCTTCAGGTTTCCTCAGTGGGCTGCAGGAAAAGCAGATAGGTGCCATGGTTGTACTGTTAAACAAACATCATGCCAAGTGACAGATGTGGACAGTATAGAGTGGACACCAGCAAAAGTTGCATGGAAATAGTACCAAGACCAAAGTTAAGCCAATGTTCTAGCTATAGTCCTTGCCAAAATGTGTATCACTTCAAAAAAAGCATACAAGCATTATTTTTGACAATTACTAACTCTATTTTTGAGTTACGAATGTTTCTACCTTTGCTTCTGATTTTGCAGTAAAGAAGTGTTGCGAACACAATAGTCACTATGAATGATGGTCTAGAGGACTGAATATGAGGAAAACTCCAGAACTGCCAAATGCAGAAGGTCTTGTAAACAATCAGGCAATGGTTTGCCTGGATGTGTGTGGATGTGGTTTAACCCCACCTGGCAGACAGGACCACACAGCTGCTTGTTCATTCCCCTCCAGTGGGATGGGGAGAGAATCGGAAGGGTGAAAGTGAGCAAAAACTCGTGCGTTGAGATAAATACAGTTTAATAGGTAGAGCAAAAGCACAAGCACTTGGGAAGACAAATGCCATCACTCTGAGCATCCCCTCCTTTCTTCTTCTTCCCCAAAGGAAGTTCCCCCCTGGGAACACTTCCCTGTTAGAGCCCCTAACTGGTCCCAGTGCCATCCCCTCCCACACACACTTGAACTCCCACTCCTATAGCAGCTCTGCTCCAAACTGACACTCTATGGGGGAAAGAGGAATTGAAAAAGGCATAGGGGAGGAATCGAAGAAGAAATGGAACTTGGCTTCATCCTCTATTCCTCACTACCCTACACCCATTGAAGCAAAGATACTGGAGGCTCTGGGAGAGATGGTGTGGGGCAGTAGCATATGGGGCTGGGCTCTATAATGCACCACAGATTAAGTACCTCATAGTTTTGCCACATCAGCAGCACATCCTTTCAGAAATTAGAGTGCCATGGAGGCCACGGTGGCAGCACATTGTCTCTTCTCTGCCAAAACAGGAGATCTGAATAACAGGACAGACTTTCTTGCCCTGTTGCTCTTGGCAGACAAACCCTGTCCTATTCAGGCCCTCTGCAGTCCCTTCTTCTGGCATCAGCACAGTTAAACTGGAACCACGTTTGCACACCTATATGGGAGAAGTTCAGGCTAACCTGGCATGTAACGACAGGCACTCCTGTTGGTGATACACGACAGAGACAGGGCCAGGATACAGCACCAAGAGGGGCAGCAACAGGCAGATGGTGTTCAGGAGCCCAGCACCACGCTGGCACAGCACCCCCAGACCCACTTCAAAGTGCTCCTCAAACCCAGCTCTTATCAGGACACAGTCTGTGACCAGCCAGAGGGCACTCAAAAGTAAGGTGCTTCTGCTGGGACACTTGTTCCTTAGATGGCTCGAGAAGACTGTGCTATTAATTTGATCTCTTATTCCTATTTTTATGAGTACTGCCAGGATAGTTTATGAGAGCAGTAAATCACAACAGACGACTGCCTACATGGAGAGGAGGCTTCGGTATCAGCAAAGAGCATTACAAACCAGCGAAAACAGAACAACAGTGACTGGAAGCTGAAACTAGACAGGCTCAGATTGAAAAGAATCTGCCAGTCATGAGGATAAGTATTGACTAGAACAGCTTACCAGGGGGCTGTGCGTTTCTTGTAGTTCCTCCATCAGATTAAGTGCCTCTTTGTAGAAGATCTGTTCTATTCCAACCAGAGAAAAAGACAGGACTCTGAAGCCCCTGACCCAGCGGTGCAGAAGCTCAGGCTGGGTGAGCTTCTGCCTTCCGAATCTTGCAAACTCCAGCAGTGCCTTTAAGCTGAGAGGAACACTTACGCCACTTCCCTCTCTGTCACTTCTGGGAGTGTCACCAGCCACTGCGTGGTGGTGGACAGGCAGATCTAGACCTGAAAAGGATGTTGGCAACACAAGGTAGAGGAAACAGGAAACCTGAACAATGTGAGCAGAGCAGAGAATGTATGACCCCCGTGAAATCTGCCTGCATCTGTGTCTGCTGCCTGGAAAAGGAACCAAAGTATCTCTCAAAACATTCAAACCCAAGAACACAAGCACTTCCCTCCTATGAGATTTCCTAGGATGAGAAGTCCATATAGCAAGGGTACGTGCAGGGGAAGATAAGAGCCAGCCACCCAACAGGTCTCATTCTCCATGATAAGCGATGATTTTCATTTGCTGCCTGCAGAAACACAGGGACAAGATTCTCCTGGTATATGCACAGCATAAAGGAACCAGAAGGAGCAGCAAATGCAAAAGGCACCTCAAAGCAGAGAAGCTTTGGAGCTCTTCAGCACCAAACTATGTGCCAGAGAGCTTGCAAAGGCGAGCCTATGAAATCATCCTGCTCAGACTACTTGGCAATGTGATCCCCTCCCAGTGATGGAAAAAAAAGAAAGCCAAGAGGGGTTTTATGCAGCAAAGTGAGGCGTGAGGGAGTGAAGGGCTGGCAGACATCAGTCCGTCCCACGCTGACCAACCCCCTGATACAAGTTCAGCCTTGCTCAATAGAGGAAAATCACTTCTCATTTTCAAACTGCAGGAAATCCCCATTGCCCATTGCCCTTCAAAGAGGGATCCTAGGGAGGAAACATCTGTGCACTTAAAAGCCTGAGCTCCCTGAAGATGTGTTAGCTTGCATTGCACTCCAGCAGTGTGCAGCCCAGGGGCTCTCCCGAACACACAACCCAAGGTAAAGCAAAACAATTTCAAAAGCACAAATGCAGGCCCTGAGCAACCTGATCTAACTTTGAATAGGGGGTTGGACCAGAGACCTCCAAGAGTCCCTTCCAATTTAAATTCTTCTACGATCTTATTTCAATAAAGCATCCAACTTTGGAGCAAATGAAGAGGATGCCTCTAGCTGTGGAAAAGATTTGAATTAAATGCAGTATCATTACCTGCTGTTGCCACTTACTCAGAGTCACGCCACACTCTGCTGAGATCCAACAGCACAAAGAAAGGCTACAGAGTCCAGATAAGTAGCTCCTCTGCAGTGTCCTGCCCAGTGCTGGAGGATCACTGGGGACAGAAAACTGGACAAAACATGCAGGGGGGCAAATGCCCTGCAACATGCAATGCAAGGACACAGCAGGGAAAAATAGCCACAACATGAACCTGCACCAGAACAGCCCACTGTCCTGTGGAGAAAACCTTGCTCTCTACTGACATTACTGTGAGCTCATGTTTCCATCTATCCGCAGTTTTCATACACACCAAACTTGGCAAAGGTGTGTGTCAGAGCAAGGGTATGAAGCAGAAATAAGGCAAATACGGTGTGACTGATGAAGTGAGGCCCGTGTCTGAACACAGCTGATGCTGCAAATTAGATGAGCTAGTGAGAGAAGTCCACAGAAGACCTTTGGAGCACAGATGCCAACATCAACACTTTTGTCCACCCCAAGTTTGGCATGAAGATCCCAGCACTGAGAAGCATCCCACAGACCCTCCCCAGGCTGGGCATGGGCATGACTGCACCAACGTGCGCCCTGGCAAAGGGGGATGCCCGGGGCAGCGCTGAACCCCTCGGCATTACCCACAGCCTCTCTCTCATACTTTGAGTCATTCTGTATTTTGTTCATTTTTATGCAATCTTTCTTGCTCAACACTTGGTTTCCATGGAGTCACATACACTGTGTGAAACAGATTTATATTTAGACAGTGGAACGGGTCATATGACCTTTCTAGGTTGTCATGGCAACCAGCACAGCTCCCATTTGCCTGAATCTGATGGCACATGGCTGCTGGGCACAAGTCGCCCTCCCTGGGTGGCCCTGCGGGCACTACCTCTGCAGCACAAACACAGCAAGACACTGCCAATGCTGCTGCCCCTTCAGCCCCCATGGTACTCCTCTTCTTCAGGCACTGTGCCTCCTCTCTGGCCACCTTCTGTAACACCAACCCTCTTCCTCAAAGAGAAATGGTCCGTTTGCTTCTACCAAGTGCTGGGTGTCTCAGAGCACTGGAACCGTGGGCTTAGCTATGCCCAGCACAGACGCACATGCCAGTCTCGCAGCTCAACTCTCATTTTTCCCAGTCTTAAAAATCTCCCTGCTCTTATAAGTCTCCTCTGTGCCATGCCAAAGTCTTCTTCACCCCTTCTTCCTTATAAATAACTTCAGTATCTCCGTGCAGCTGCTGTTTCCTTGGATGCCATCTCTGCCATCTTCCTACCAACCCACCGCAGCTCAGACCAGGAGGACCAGGTGGCCCTTGTGCATGGGTCTCTGCTCTGAGGCCAACTCTCCTGTAGCTCTGCACCCCTCTATTTCCCATTTAGCTCTGAAATGCAGGGTGGATGCTTCCCCCTCAGCTCTATCTTCTCCCTGCCAAGGGCCCAGCTAGATCCACAGCTGCCAAAATCCTCCCTCATCTCCCACCAAGGTCCTTGGCTGCAGTGCAGGCATTTGCCCTGGACTTTGCTTTAAGGTAATACACATGAATAGCACTGTGTTTGCAGAGAATTAGCCTTCTGGGACTGGCATACTTTTCTCTGCCAGTACCCTAAACTAGGGAAATACAAAATGTTTCTGAAGGATACATGGCCCAGGGAGACAGACTGGGTGGTGTTTTCTGGCTCAGTGCTGTGTGGGAGACCAAAATAGATGGGAAGAGAAATACTCTGATCTATGAGTCCTGCCTAGACTCCTTCAAAACAGGGCCTGTTGAGCCAGAGGTGAAAATCCAGTGCAGCTTAGTCCTCTCTCTTCCTTCTCAATGTATGCCTGGTACACGAAGCCACCTGAGGAGCCAGACTGGGAGAAGCCACAGCACTGAGCTGCAGCTGAGCCTGTCCCCTCTGGTGGGTCTCATGGGACCCACGGCACCCATGGGCCAGATCTTGCCACAGATGATGCTCACTCCCCAGCAAAGGTGGAAATGCTTGGGAGGCTCCCAGGGGAGCTGCTTGGCAATGGCTATAGACTATTTTGGCTGAGAGGGATGCTAGGCATGTGTAAGTACTAGGAACGATAAGAAAGATGGGATGAGGGAGAGATTCAGTGTGGGGAAAGAGCATGGGTGTGGAGCCCTGACCCGGGGAAGGTGGTTGGGAAGAAAGAGCATTAAAAACCTGTGATGGCTCCCAGTTTGAGGAGTGCAGGTGTGGTGGGAGAACCACACTCACAGGTTGTTACCCAGCTGAGTTTTGCATGGAAATGTCATGGCCAGAGTGAGACTGGATGGGAAAGAAGCTGTAGGCAGTCACACTGGGCAGCAGCAAGGAGCTGACACTGTTAGGTGGAGCTTAGGAGGAGAGGAAAATGTGCATTAGGCCAAGGAGTGGTCAACTGGGCAGATTGCTGTGATGAAGGGCTCAGGTCCACACACAATGGAGCAGAGAGGAACAGTAACAGCAACACAGAGGGACAATGATGGGTGGGCAACTGAGATGATAACCTAATATCATAGAGAACCCTGCCTGGAGCCTCCTCTGTGCATGAAAGCAATCAGCCCCATTGTCTGGGGTGAAAACCATCACAAGGGAAGGCTCTCTAGATCATCTTACAGACTGATGCTGCCTCTAAGGGTATGGGCCTCATTATGGAATGCAGGCAAAGAGTATCTTGGAATTATACAAGACAAGGGATGGCTAGGGGAAGAAACAAAGGTGGGGGAAAGGAGGAAAACATTGTAGGAAAACAGAGGGTTAAGGGGATGAAAGGAGCTAGTCACGTGTAAATTGCAAGCTGGCCATCACATTTGTCTGTCATTTGATCACTGCAGTCTGTCCTGTCTTTTTATTAAAATCCATTTCTAACTATTTTCCTGGGTAGAGGCCTCTCCATTCATTATGCATGTGCATGCATGGAGATTTAATTAGTACCAGCAACTGCAGCGGGAACAAGTGATAGGGACACTGGAGTACTGGTGTATCATGTGGATGCATATCAAGCTGGACTAGCCAGGTATCGAAACAGCCATAAGTCTTGGCCAGATACTGGACAGACCAGAGGTTCTTTAAGTTGCTACTGGAGGAACCAGGAGATCCAACCCAACTACTGTAGGGACCATAAGTTCTGGTTGTTGGCTGAGACCCATCTGCCAACAACCAACAACACAACATACGTGTCTGTGTGTGTCAGGTGAAAGGCTCCATGGCTCAGCTGCCAGGTAGACATGGTATCCACATCCAGTTACTGGAAGGGTCTTCAGTATGTGTCTGTGCACGTTCTGGTGTGGGCAAGGAGGTCTGCAAACCAGCAACTGGAGTGAGGCTGTGGTCTCGAGGCCTGGATGACCAGATGCCAGCAGGAGACTGGGATCCAGCACCAGCTCCTGAAAAGACTGTCTCAGGCCAGTTACTGGAGTACTCCACATTGTATATATGTATGCAAATCCCACTAAGAGACCTTTATCCTTTTTCAGCCAGAAAGGGGACCAGGATGAGGCTGTTGGTGCCGTTTGTGAGGGTGCCAAATGTTTCTGTTTGTGTCACTCTGTGTGACTGGCCATGTGTATACATATAGAATAACCACATGTGAGCTTGTGTTGTATGTCTGCTGGGAATACATGCTTAGTCTCACTGCTGTCTGGACCTAGGGATATGGCCTTGTGGCAGCCTTGCCTGATTCAGCAGCCCCTAACATGGTCCACAGGCACTTCCCAGCCCTTGGTATTTGTCCTCCCAGGTGCTGACAAAGAGGACAGTTAGCTGAGGTGAATAATCCCAGACCAAAACAAAGCTAAGCAACGATGAAGAGAGATACCTCCTGTGCCTGTCCCTGGTTTATATCTCTGGAGAGCATTGCAATGTCTGTGTTAATGCCTTCGTGCAGAAGCTTAGCTCTGCAGCACCCATTTAAGAAATACCTTTGCACACTGTGTCTCCCTAAAATCTAAAAGAGTTTACTGAAAATAGACATATCTCAGCATCAACATGTTGCCTTGGAGACCCTCATGGGAAGTAAGTGTATATACCATACAGAAATTAAAAGGCAAGAATCCCAGGAAGGAACAGGCTGGTACCTCTCACCCATGCCCAAGCACGTTTGTGTCCAACTGCCTCCCTCAAACATGGAGCAATCCCTCTCAGCAGTCCGTTTTCCTGTAGCAGTCAAGAAGCATCTCTGAAATATCAGTAGTCCATTTTCTTCTTCCCAAAGAGAAATACAGAAGTCAGTACTCTCCCCTACCTCTTGTTTTCCTTCCAGCACCATCATTTCTCGCTGCTCAGAGTTAGCATTTACCATCTCCACATATGGTCTGTGGAGGTCTGGGAATGGTTCATCTGCCAGCATACATACAGCTTGGGTCACCAACAAGCAGCGCACTGAGTGCTCTGCCTTGCTACCTTTCTGTTATTTGGAAACGAAGCCATGGTGTCTTCCTACCATGATGTCTCAAAATAACAGGATGTGGTGAGCTGGGACAAAGCTGATTTCTCAAGAGATCCAGAGCTGACGGTAGCAAAGTTTCATGTTTCTACGCCCAAGCTCTACACGCTGCCGCATACACTTGGCTCACTAGGACTCAGAAAGTGGTTGTACCTCTGTACACTGGTGAGGCTCCACCTCAAGTGCCAAGTCCAGTTTTGGGCCCCTTGCTACAGGAGGCACATTGAGGTGCTGGAGCTTGCCCAGAGAAGGTCAACAGAGCTGGTGAGGGGTCTGGTGCACAAGTCTGATGAGGAGCAGCTGAGGGAGCTGGGGGTGTTCAGCCTGGAAAAAAGTAGGATGAGGGGAGACCTTCTTGCTCTTTACAACTCCCTGAAAGGAGGGTGTAGTCAGGGGAATTTTGGTCTCTCCTCCCAGGAAATGGGCTCAGGTTGCACCAGGGGAGGTTTAGGATGGATATTGGGAAAAATGTATTCACTGAAAGGGTTATCAAGCCTTGGA
The DNA here is from genome assembly GCA_033628505.1 of Tringa tobata. Classification (NCBI taxonomy): domain Eukaryota; kingdom Metazoa; phylum Chordata; class Aves; order Charadriiformes; family Scolopacidae; genus Tringa; species Tringa tobata. The sequence continues at coordinate 350,934 of JAHREE010000303.1, read as the reverse complement.
ATGGCTGCCCAGGGAAGGGGTTGAGTCACCATCCCTGGAGGTATTTAAAAGACAGGTAGATGTGGCACTGAGGGATATAGTTTAGTGGTAACTTGGCAGTGTTAGGTTAATTGTTGGGCTTGATGATCTTAAAGGTCTCTTCCAAGCAAAACAATTCTATGATTCTATGATATGACAAAGTTTGACACAAGCTACTTGAGTCACAGCCCCATCCCCTCAATAGGAATTGAGACCTGGAGTTCTGCCACAGGCTGCCATGAGTTAGTTGTCCTGGATCCTAAGACTTCCCCATGCAAGAGTTACCACCTCTACCATGGCTTGGTAAAGTGGGAATGGGCAGGAGAAGGTAAAAGCATGGGGATGAGGCAGCACCAGCACTCCAAGAGCTGTGGGCTGGATGTGCCCTGGGCAGGAGCCCTCCTCCTCGCACCCGACTCAGGAGGGACGTGCCGCTCCGTCTCTGACATCAGCATCTGGTACAAGGCAGAACACCAGGGTCAAGCACTCTGAAGGGCTTTGTTGTCCTGGGCAGCCAGAGACAACAGGGCTATTGTTGAGTAAACCTTGTACTATAGGAGTCACCCCCATACGCCCAGAGTGTCACAAGGCCAGGTCAGACCAGCTGCAGTGTCACCGCTTGTCTCCAGTTTCAAATGACTGTGGGGACAGATCCCCCTCTGAGCAACTGCAGAACGTGGCACACCAGCAAGATGGTCAAAGGCCCAGGAGCCACCCAGGGAAGCTGGGAGCTTGCTGCTTGCTCCAGATGCTCTGTACTGGAAAGATGGCTGGAAGCAGTTAAAAAAAGAAACTTCCCCCAGCCACCTAAATTTGAACCTTTCCCTCAGCTGCCCCATGGAAAAAGGGGACAGAGAAATCACCCACAGCAGGCTTGAGGGCAGGCAGAGAGCTGGGCAGCAGGGCTGTCTTCTGCACTCCTAGGGCCCTGTGAGTGCAGCTGGTTTTGGAGAAATGAAATATCTGGGAATAACGCCAAATGTTTTTATACGGGGCCTCTGTCCCATTCACTGCAGGGGAGCTCGGCCTGCCCAGTGCTCTGTGTGCTGACACAACACACTCTCACCAGCCCCGCACCAAGCCCTGCACCGGCCCACACTTGGGAACATGTGCCCCCTCTCCAGCCAGGGCCCAGAAGCAGTGACGGCTCTGTGGGATTTGGTGCAGAGTCAGAGCTGGGTATTTCACAAGATGTTGCAGCAAGCTGCAAAATGCAATCATGAAGGGCTGGAGGGGAGGTCCAATCCACTCTGGGGATGTGCCATACCCTCTCCTGCCATGACCACCCCCAGACAATGCCACAGTGTTTTATCTGAAGACAAATGTGAAAAAGTAACTGCTTAAATAGGAAAAAACTTGAACAGAAACCTAGCAGAAATAAGAAGAGGCAGTAAAGAAACCTGCGGCATTCCAGCCGGGGACAGTGAGGACATGGTGCCATCGCAGGAGCTACTGGCCACAGACTCACTTGCTTTCCTGGTTTACAGAACTGGGACGCTTTTCCATTCCAGCAATGCACAAGGGGCAAAAAGAAGCTGTTATGAGTGAAAATGAAATAATGAAAAATATTCAAATCACTGTGAAAGAAAATTTTTCTCTCAGGGGTACAATGTGCCTGTGCAACGAACCTTCATAAACATCACCACCGACAAGGGGGCTGTGCCAGGACATGCCTTTACTTGCTTCATTTCTCACACAACAGAGAAGTGTGTTCTGAAGCTTCCCAGACACAATAAAATCACTTCATAACAACTAATAATTAGTGTCTGTTCTTTTAGGAAGGAAAGGATTCTCCCTTAAATTAGATAGACTCTCTCTCACGTGCACACACAAGCACGCACAGCAATGCTAAGGCACAGCAACCTCCACCTCTGCTGCAGTCATCTGCCAAAAACGGCTATTTACAAAAACATTTTGGAGCAAATGAGTAACATATTTGTAAGTTAGAAAAGCAAGCAAAAGCATCACAGAAGAGTTTTTGTTCAGACCTCCAGAGCTGGTGTATCCACCTTCTCGCAAGAAGTCAATGAAAGGATATTCTGAGATTGTCCAAATAATAATCTGGGTTAGTTGTCTGCATTTATCTTTAATTACTTTTTAAAAGACTTTAAATATCCTCTATCTTTTAGGAAGAAGTTTGGGACCAGGTCCCTAAGAACCTTATGTTAATGATCTGCATTTCTAATAACATATTTTTATTATAAATATTATCTCAAAATCTCTGCAATTAAAATAAAATTGGAATAGTTAATTCACATTCTGTTCCTGGCCCCAGGCCTTAAGCAAAGCTATTAACGTTTTGGCATATTAAAGATACATTTTCCTGCAGTTTAAAATGAAATTTGCTTCCCCCTGTTGCTCTGGTAGGTCAGGATCCCAAAATAAAGCTCCTAGCTACTTCTGCAGGCAGCGTGGATGGGGACTTTTTTTTTTATGACCATCCTCAATTTTGCTCGAATGAGATTTCCCTGCAGAGGAAATCTGTTATGCAGCCCCAACCTGGTATTCCCTGGATTAAATGGCCCTCCACAACCAAAACTTTGTGAACCGCAGATGCAGAGAAAACAATGAAATGGCCAAGATACAAAGTGCTGCCAGATGCACATTCCTGCACCCTCCCTCGTAATCTCTCTCATCCGCCGGGAATGTAACTGTTGTTGCCTGTAACTGCTGTTGCCTGTAACTGCAGCAAAGCACGCTCAGACAGACACATGATATTTAGTTTTTATTTTTGCTGCTGCTACAATTCTTAATAAATGAGCAAACAAAAAAAAAAAAGATAGTGAAGAAGGCTGTTCCCACAACTTGCCAAGGCCGAGCAAGGCAGCTGGAGCCCAGGCCGGGCCACGTTTTGTCCTGGACCCCTGCCGGCCGTGGCAGCCAGAGGGACACAGGTGGCTGCTGGTGTGGAGTGGGGCCGGTGTGACGGCAAGTGGGGGGACAAGGTGGCATGGGGAGGACTGGGGTCTTTGGGGCAGGGCAGAAAAGCCACTTCCCCCCTTGCAGCTGGGACACAGGTCTCCCACTGGGCTCAGCGGGCATGTCCTGCCCTGTGGACACCAGTGCTCCCTGCATTTGCAGCATTTTCCCAGGGGTCCCTTCTCTAAAAATGCCAAGTGTGGGACTGCCTTTGTACCCCGTCAGAGGACTGAGATGTTACTAAAGCAAAATCCTCCTTCTCTGCCAGGCTTAACAATTCTGGAGGTTGCTCGGGCAGGATGTGTGAGCATCCTCGGGCAGGATGTGCTGAGAGACCAGAGCATCTCTGCCTGGTTGCCTTGACCCCCTCCCACAGGAAGGTCTGGACAAGCGTGGCAGAGCTGCCTGCTGCTGTCACCAGAGTATGCTATATTCATTTACAAGCTTCTTCCCATTACAGGAATGGAAAAAAGTGCAAATGCAACATATAGGTAATGCAGCACCATCAGCTGCTTCTGAAGATGACCCTTGGTAGCCAGAGCAGCAGCAGATGTCTGGGCTGTGTGAGAGTCCCATGCTCCATTCTCCCCCCTGCAGCTCCTTCTGCTCCCAGGAGGGATCAAGCTGGTTTGCATCCATCCGGGCAGTACCAGCTGTTCTCCATAGCTGCTGTCCCCTCTCTGGCACTCCTGCACAGAGGCTTTGCTCCTTCTTCTGGCCTTTCTTACTTGGAGGACACCTGTGTCTCTCTCCCACACACCATATACCCAGGACTTATAAAGTGAGCTGTCATTTCAACAGATTGGGCAGTCCTTGGTAAGGTGGATGCCTCTTATCTCTGACATACTACTGCTGACATGAAAAAGTTTGTTCATGTTTACTTTCTAATTAGCAGCATACCTTTGAGCATTTGAAAAACCTCAGCTTCTTGTCCTTGGAGCTGCTCCTTCTGGCCTTCTGCATACTAAAGGAAGCTCAGATCTCATTTGCCCAGTCTATCTCTTTTTAATAAAACTCCACTATACAAGCATTTCATCAGAGAAGAATAATATCCAGGTCATCACATTTGTGCAGTGAAATTCAGTTAGTCCTGGGATGGCCCACATACAAGAATAACATTTCAGCCAGCACACTGCCGACGGTGGGAAGGACGGCGGAGAAAAGGGATGACAAAGGCAGCGTCAAGAAAAGTGCCAGGAAACAGTGCAGCTGAGCAGGTCCAGGACAGGGAGACTCATCGGTCGGAGGTGGTCAGCTGCAGCTGGGACAGATGCACACAACAAAGTGGAGCAGGCAGAAACATAGGCAGGAAATATCAAGATGAGATTCAGCTTGGAAAAAATGCAAGTACAAGAAAACAGCCCCAAAACCAGCCAGTGGGAGGGAAATCCCTGGAAATAGTTATTGATGAATTTTAATTTGCCTTACCCGGTAACTGAGCATCCTCAGAAGAATATAGATAGTGTCACTGTGTCACCTCCCTCCCACTCTCTTTGCCCGATCACTCCACTGTCCCACTAATACTGGTTTAGAGGAAACAGGAAGAAGGATGGAAGAAGTTTTTAGAAAAAAGGCCAATGTTAAAGCATGGTTATGCCAACAGTCAACCAGTACTTGGGTGATACACATACAAAATTTAGAAGATTTGCTAGGAGGCGGTAGTTCTCCTGGCAGGTCTTTCACAGGCCCCAGGAACAGCAGGTTGTAAACTGTAATGCTGCCACATCACCAGAGCTCATCACATTTCTCAAGCCCAACTACTCTGTTCGTGAACTGCTAGTCAGTGACATGCACCGCTAATGAAATATGTGACTATACTATTACCTTTTGACGTGGGATGAGACACAGAAGTAGAGAATTGAGCACTGAACTCATCCCCAAATATCATTATTTCTGTGCAATTCACAACTTTTGCTGCTTCAAGAGAAGTAAATTTCAGACTGAGCGTGCTACCTACAGAACAAGCAAGCACTGAAATTGCCTATTACCACAACAAGAAAGTTTAAATGTAATTTTGGTTCTGAGGTACTGCAGCTACGCAAAGGGAGCCAGAGGCACCAAGCCTGTATTACTTAATTGCCATTATAGATAAAGCTCATCACAGAGCTGAGAACTGAACACATTCATCTGGGAGAAGGCTGCCCCCCTAATCCTCGGGACTGTCCTGCAATGAGGATGCATTTCCAACATGGTCCAGGCACCGTGACCTGCTGCTTACTCATCAACAAGACACACTGTCTCATACAGAAAATCTACCTGCTTGGTTGTTCTACATCAAGCAAGGTAATCTTGCTTATGAAACTCAGCATTTCAATATATGTCTTCCTCTTATGTCCACTGGATATAATTACCTCTTACTGTTGCAGTGTATTTTAATAACTATAAAAAGAAAACAACAGAAGTCATTGGGACTAGGAACCCTTGCCTGGTGCTGTGCATGTAAGGAAAGGAACCTTTTAGATTGCTTTTAAATTAAAAATAAGCTGCCAGTTACTCTAATGACAAGTACAGAACTGTAGGCACAAAAGTAGATAAAATCAGCAGAAAAGCATTAACAGTAACAGGAAGTATTCTATAAATGTAGTAGTATTAAAAGAAAGACCAAGTGAAGGAACTAGCTGCAACAGCTACCCGTGGATGATGGGTACGATGGGATGATACGTTTAGTATTTTCAACGAAAAGCCATCTGTTAGTAAAAAAGTCACCCATGATCAAGTAGCTGTCACAGTTAATACTAGCAACAAAGGGGTGTAAGATCTCAGCCTGCAATAGGGAAGGAATAAGTTGGAGAACACTGAGACTGGTTAACTCATCCTAAGACTTTTAAAGAACTGGCTCATAAATCTCAGATCCATTGCTAATCATCTCAGAGAATTCATGGAAAATCAGAGAGGGAGAGTTCTGTTCACACAGAAGAGGCAAAACGTAGTGTCTAGCTTGGAGAAATAAGAAAAGAAGAAATGGAGTTGTGGAACACTCAGTTCCTAAAAAAATAATTGACTGAATTACTTAATAATTTTTAAGGACCCTGGACAGACAACAAGGATATAATTAAAAGTGTATATCATTTTGTCATGGATAAATCTGTTGAACCAATCCAATCACCTGCATGTGACTGAACACTAGCCCCAAGGCGGAAGAGCGGCCCTAGAAGGGTCAGCAGTGGTACACTTTTCTAGAGACAAACGTCCTATGGGGAAGGCAAACGAGCAGCCTGAGAGAGATGGACCTGGTAAGATGTCAGCTGGAGTGACGTGTCAAGTTTTGAGCTTCACTCTTTAAGACATGAACAAACTGGACTAGGCCAAAAGAGAGTAAAAAACAGAGAGCTAGAAAATATGACCTGAAAGGAAAGAGGAAAAGTTGTTTAATATAGAGCAGGAATGAGTGAGAAGGGAGTGTCTCAGATACATCATCAAGCTGCTGAAAAGAGATAGTTTATTTTCCAATCCATCATAGGTGGGATAGAAATGGATTTAAATTGCAGAAAGGAAGGTTCAAGATAGAGATGATATTGAAGCCATGGTATAGCTTAGATGTCCTTAAGAAAAGACCAGCTAACTGTTTATAAGAAATGATGTAGGTATTACTGAGTCTTTCTCGGAGCAGAGAAGCGAGTCTATGACGATAATATGACATACACGTATTTATTCTGGGCAGTTGTTTTCGAAGATCACACTATGCTGACATTCCCTGAGGTGGCTTGGAATAGATGCACTTGATATGGAAATGGAAATATTATTTAAAATATGACATCATGTATTAAAACAAAATCTAATGTAAGAAAATGCTACTTAGAAAAGGTCAACACTTGAAGCTGAAAGTTAAGAAGAATTGGGGTGGGAACTATGTAATCTTTGTGACAGCATTCAGAATGCAGTCTTTAATGAGATTATTACAAATCATTTTCTTCCACAGGCCTCTGATGCTTGAGTTATGTGATTACTGAGAAATTGCTTAACTCTACCTCATTTCCATCCTCTGGGAGGAAATTTATTATGAGGGTAATGGACTCAGCTGGAAAAGCAACAATTTAGACTGACAGCAATTGGGAATAAAGCCCTGGAGACCACTGTGATGTAGGATTTTTCTCTCCTTGATCCTGATATTTAAGAAGAACTACGAGTCACTTAACTACCACCAGACAAACCAGTAACATGTCTCTGCAGACACACAAACCAGGCCGTTTCCAAAGGGGGGTGGAAGGCCTAGGTTCAGTTTTGCTCATCGACCACTTCCCAGATCAGCCATGTTCCCCTTGAATTCAGACAATTCTCTGTCCGTCAGCCAAATGGAAGAGGACTTTTCCAATTGCAAAGTCAGACAAGCTTCCAGGCTGATCCAGTGGGCCTTTAAAAACATCAGGAAAAATGAATGCGCTTGCATGACAGAGACACGAGGTCACTCTTTTGAAAAGGCCTGATAAAAATCGTACGGAGGTTGATCGGACTGCAGATCCAAGCCTGTGCTATATTATTCAAAGGATTCTCAGCTCAAAAGCCTTGGATTGGTACAGAGTTGAGCAGTGCAGCACACACATGCTCCCAACACCTGAAGGTTTCTGAACCAGGAACTGCTGTGTTGCCTCCAGCCCAGTGAAGGCGCCGTCCCGCGCTCATGCCTCCTGCTCCTGGCACAGCCACTGCCCTCACTTCCAATTACCCAGACATCGTTACCTCCGAGGCACACAAAAATGATTCCTAGACTGCAAGCCCTCTCCATGTGAACCGCTGAGAACCTCTGCATGTGAACCACAGTAGTATTTGCAGCCGAGGTACTTTGAAGCCTGAGACTGCAAAAAAACTCAACCTAGGCAAAGCAAGAACGTTCCGATGAGTCTGCCACTTACATCCACTGCTTAAATGGGGGTTTTAAGACCACAGGATCTTTGATTCATGTGTTTTGGTGAAAAGGCAGAAGTCTGTTTTTAATCTAGACTTGATGTAAAAATAAAGGGTCAGAAATTTCTTGTTAACAAGCTGCTACCCTGTGGAGAGCAGAAAAAACAGAGAACTAGAACACAACTTTCGATACAGCTAATCCAGGAGTCATGAAACACCCTTTTGAAAACATCCAAACCCCAAGCTCTTAATAGGTAACCTCTGTCAGGAGCTTGCCTTGCTCAGGGCACCTCACTATCTGTACCACTTCCCTTCCAAAGCTTCCCGCAAAGTCCACAGGCCAACCTCTCCTTGACATCTCTGGGGCTGCACCCAGCTGCCTGAATACTTGTGTTGGGCTCAGAGAGACATAGGCGGGAAAAGAAAGCATTTAATTCTACAAAAATCATTTTAATTCAAACCCAACAGACACTCTCTGGCTTGTAAAAACTGCATCTGCACCTTCCTGTTCTGCTGCAACAGCCTCGCTTATGGAAGAGGCCCAGCACAGCCTTGTGTTTGCAGGCAGGTCCCACCTCCTCCTGGACACCAAACACCAGCCTTGGCCTCATGCCTAGGAAAGAAGCCGGACGACACAGAACAGATGCTGAATTCAAACTACAGATTGATAACAACACCCCCAGGCTCCTGCTCTCTGAGTTAGCAATAGGAAGAACAGTTTGGCAAGACATGAAAATTACATTTCAGTGTAGGTCCTCGCGGACACTGTCATACAGCCTGTTCAGAGGGCAAGGATCTGAATATGCAGAGCTGGTCAATACTCCTGCCTCTGTTTGGCACTGCAGACTTCACCTGAGCAAGCGCCAGTGCCTGTGGCCAAACCCGTTGGGCTCTCTGATCACCGGGGAGAAACAGATCACCCAGCTCCTTCAGTCTGGACATCTGAAAAAGCATTGTGAAAGTTTGACCTCAGAAGTTCCTCAGTTGGCTACAAAGGAATCCAACTGACTGCTTTGTCTCTCTAAAGTAAGGATGAACCTGTTCTTCACTGTCTGCATGTTGTTTCTGCTCCAGGACTGCCTTCCTGTCCACACTGGACCAGCAGAAACCATCCTTGAAGCTTATGCGAAAGCTGCCATCACCCTAGACTCCCCGTGCTCGCTCTCCCGTTGACTGAGTCCCCGTGGGGGCAGGAGGACGGGGAACATGCTTACTGAGGAATGGAGAAGAACACGCCCAATTCCGTGCAGAGTAAAAGGGAACCAAGACCACGTCTCCCACATCCTGTGCTCAAACTGCTGACCTGCTCAGGACAGTGGTGGTTAACAGCCTCCTCTCACTGCAGCTTTTAATGAGGTGGTGGACACCGAACCTGCACAGCCCTCCTGCACAGCGCCATGTCAGGCACCACAGCTGCCAGGAGGAGCCCTCGCTCATCCCACACCCAGGACTTGCCCTTTCCCACTGCTGAGCTTTGGGCAGCTCCTGCTGAGCATAAACCTACGCTCAGTCCCCGCAGCATCTCACGTTGTCTGCAGAAAATGGCTGGACATCTCAGATGTGGAGATAACCTGCTTGAGCAGTCCCCTACATATTAGTGACCAGGTGGAGGTTTGGCTCTGGTGCCATCTGTAACACCTTGTGATCTGTGTGCTTCAACTGCTTCACACCCTCCACCCTGGCCCCAGAGCGGCAAGGGACATGTTCAGTATCACTGGAGAGCTGCTGCTGCAACCACAGGATAAAATATGGGGAGAGGCATTGCGGTGCCTCCCAGCAGGGTCCTGCTCCTGTCCCCACTCTCAATGTTCACTTTGGACCATCTCCAGTGATGGAGGCTCAGTGGCCCTGTGAGCTCACCCAGCAGAGAAGCCACCCTGGGAAAACAGCAAGTTGCCTGCTGCTGAGAGCTGGAGGGGTTCATGGTGAGAGGTTCAACAGGGTCATCCCGGGACTACTGCCCAATGCAGATGGGGTGGAAGAGGCAGAGAAGGATTGAAGGGGAGGCCAGACCGGGTCAGCTCTCCACCCTCAGCATAGGTCTTCACCTGTCATAGCCTAAACATCCTTCACGTTGGCATAAATATTGTGTGCATTGCTGAACTTAAACAGCAAAAGTTTACAGACAACCTGGGATGAGCGTAACCTGTGTGTGCCTGTGACATCTGTACAGGTGCCACAGGTGTCTGTCTCCCACCCTGACTCCAGAGGGTGCCAGCAGTGCGGTGGTGCTCCTGCCACAGGAGCTCTGTGCTGTCCATCCTGGGTTCCTGTAATTGACTGGATTAAGTGAGAAAAGTTGGTCTGATTACAGGGGGAATTTCCCTGGTGAATCCTGCCCAGCTGCAGGATCTCACCATGTGAAGAAAAACAAAAACTGCTTTATTTGAGGGAAACCTGGGAGGTTATCCTGGTTTTGGCCAGACTCTAGTAGCCATCTTGCACACTTAAATGTATTGAGTCTGTGTCTAATTAATCACACCCTACTACACTACAGCAACACACTTTATATTACTGTTCTTCAGGATAACGTTGTTTAAAAATACAGAGAACTGCAACTTCACTCATTGCAACTCGTGGTTGTTGTTCCTCAGAGAGGGAATCTCTGGAGCTGAAAGCTGTTTTCTCAGCATGCTGTGAGCAAAAATAATGAATGTGACATTTCATGATCTGCACTGAAAGAGAAAAGTCTTTAGACAGGAAACAGGGCTGAGATCAAAATTAGTGTTACAGGAACAGCTTTCAAATCTGGCTTGCTCTTTTCTGGCGTGACATATTTAACTCCTTCAGTTGAAGAAATTGTCTTCCTACTGCTGGAGCTGAAGCCTAGCAGATAGAGGAGAAAATGAGTCAACATTGAAGAAAGAGGAGGGAATTACATATTTATAAATAAATTTCTCACCTTGAGAATAAAATGTTGAAGCTTTCAAGGAGGACAACATCATAAATAATGGAAAAGCTTACAACAGAGGAAAAATTGTGTCCTAGGCTGTAATGATCAACGATTCAGTTCTACTCCTTGGAAACATTCTGATAAGGTAACTGAGGCAGTAACAAATTACACAACAGAGAGAGGCAATTGCCACTCCCTGTGGAGCAGAATAAGACATCTTAGGTGTACAAGCTCTACCAGAGTCCAAGCTGTAACCTTATTTGTTAGAATAAGAGTCTTTTTAAGGATTTTAACTGTAATGCATTTCAAGACATAAGAAGCTGGGGACGTTTGCCCCTCAAGCTGCATGTCTTCTCAGCAAAGAGACAGTGACAGACCACGACCTAAAAACATTTGCTGACAGAAGTACCCATGACACTTGTCTGTTGCATTCAAGCCAAATAGTCCTGAAAATGCTAGGGCTGCATGGGGATAGGGGTGTGCAGCTTGGGCAGGCACCACCACGAGATGCTGGGAGCTGCAGCATTAGAATAAGCCATGAAAAACCCGCAAGGCCTCCACAAAGAGCAAGGCAAAGGTTATTAGCCATCATCACCGTTATTTTCAAAAAAGGACTAATGACTCGGATTTTGATTCTTCCATATGTGATGTGTGTCAGGGAGGGTGACGGTGCACAGAGGTTAAAGCATGAAGCCTCTGAGATGAGAAAAAAGCCGCAGAAGACTGCACGAGGCTCTCGCTTGGTGGTGATGAGAAAACATCCCATTCCAGCACAGGGAGGGAAAGGTCTGAGCACAGGAAGTCAAATCAACCTCCTCAAAACCCTCCCTGCCCAAGGGGAGGGGGAAAGGGGCTTTCAACTCTCTTGCCTCTAACCACAAGCAAACATTGGATCCCCCAGCAGTGAGAGCAAAAGCGGACCCCATACCACGGAAATGAATGCTGGGATTCGTTGGCTGCAGGGGCCGACGCGGGCTGGGAACAGTCGGGCGTTCAGGAGCTGCTCCTCACCAGTGCCATGCCCCAACCCCGGCGGTGGGACCAAGCGGAGGAGCAGCCCTTGCCCAGGGGGAGGCGGAGGCTCGGCCACCTGGCTCTAACAGCACTGCATCAGGCAGGAACACACAGTCAGTGGTAAAATGGGGACTACAGGCATTCCTGCTTGTGTATTTCTAATCCTGGAGACACAAAAGAGACATTTCCAGAGATCCACATTTTGTCCAATAAAAAGCCACTCCACTCAGCGCAGCCAGCTTTGTTCCCTGTGTCACAAGTCTCTGCCTTCAGCTGTAAGAGCAGGGTCCGAGAGCCACTGCCCGGCATGAGACCCAGTGCACAGGCCCATGTGGCCCCTCGGAACAAGCCCCTCCACAGCTCAGGGGATGAGATATGAGCCTTTGGCTGCGGGGGCTCTGAGACTAACACAAAGTCCACTGAGGTCAGCTGAGACAGAAAATCGGTGAAGCAGAAGAGTCCTTCCCAAGAGGAGCTGTCTGGCACTGAGGCTGTGGTGGCAGCTGGCTGCTGCCCGGGCCATGCCAGCTGTCCCAGGATGTGCTACATGCTGCAGGCCATGCCAGCAGGCTACCCGCCCGGGGTGACGTGAGGTGGCACTTCCCCTAGGACATCCACGCAAACAATACAACCAGGTGATCTGTGCATCTGAAATCATCTGCACTTGGTCACAAGCTAGCAGCCTTTCATACCAGAAGATATGGGTGGAGCAGCTCTTTGGGTGGAAGATGCCCCGTTGTCTCCGAGAGCGACAAGGAGGGCAGCATCTGCCTGGCGCATACTGGCCATCGCAGAGCACTGGCAAGGGGGATGGCAGTGTGCTGGCAGTAGTGATGGGCACCAGCTCTCCTCCCCACCACTGCCAGCACAGCCAGCAAGGCCACATCAGAAGAATTTGGCATGGCTCCGTCCCTGAGCTGAATTAGATCCCACGATCATGACTGTGGCCAGCACTGAGGGAAAGCTTTGCCCCTCACCAAAGATCCATATTCAGCCTTGGTAAATCATGCTGGCCAAGAGCAGAGGAGAGAGCAGGAGTGAGGGGGTCCAGCAAACACCACAGCTGAGACTGGAGCTAGGCACTGGAGCTCACTGACTCAGTTTCATTTCAAATCATTTTGCAAAAGGGACCCACAGATAACTGAAACATGATTTATTTTTGGAAATACCTAAAGTTCTGTTCTTCATCCCATAACAGACTGAGGTTCAATCCCAGTCTTCACTTGGTGCCAGTTATCACTGTGACAAGCAGCAGTTCACAGCGCAATGAGACAAGTTCAGGCACTCCTCTAAATCTTGCTATTGAGAGTGATTACTTGGCCTTGGGTAATGAATTAGTCCTATTATACAGCAGCTGGCACAGGAGAAGCAAATCTGCTGCTCAGGCAGCTCATTACACGGGCATGGCTGGAACTGCTTGGCCATGTGCTGCACACACAGCCCTCAGCAGGATTCTTAAATGGAATTCCACAGACAGTGCACACATTTCTCTGGGACTGCAAAGCACACTACGTTCATCATTCCAGTTTCCTTTCTGAGTTAAGCATTTGCCCACCCCTCAGAAATAGAATTCCACTTCTGTGCAATTTCTGCATGGCACTTTGCCGTATCAGTATCAAATTCTAACTGCGTTAATTCTTCATTTGCTGCCACCCCTTGCAAACTCATGTCACTCCGTTTTTCTCCTCTAAACTCCTCCATAGGAATTATTCCTTCTCCCTCACTACTAAAAACTTGCCAGCTCTTGGCGCTGCCTCTCCTGTAACCAAGTCTCATTTTTGCAGCAACTGAAACTGCTCTTGTCATGCACCATTGTAGGTCTGGCTTTGTGGCTTTGTGGCACGTAGCCCAAGGAGGAGCACTGGGCACACAGCAACTGCAGGGGTTTTGTTTTGGAAACATGAATAAAGTACTAAATAAGTGAATTTAAAAGGATCAGGAAGACAAAGCAGATCCAGACAGCCAATTTAGAGGAACATTCTGAAAGTGCTTACAGATTACCAGAGGAAAAAAAAAAAGCAGAATGACAGAATACACTTAATAGCAATGTCACTGCCATGATGGTAGTATGAGTCTGGTACTCTTGGAAGTGCTGATATCTTCTGTTAGACCAACCATCATAAGCATGAATTGTGTTCCTGTGCAACCTGCTCTACGTGGACCTGTTTTGGCAGGGGGGTTGGACAAATGATCTCCAGAGGTCCCCTCCAACTCCATATGATTCTGTGATTCTGTGAACGTGAAAACATAAACTTTCTGTAAAGACTTTCAGAAGAAAAGAAGCAGTCAAGCACTGAGAAAACTACTGTGAAAAGTAAAAAAAATTATAAGCCAGAGAGCAAGGAGCAGAAACAAAAAGAGTTAGTCTTCCTCAAGTCAAAAGTCAACCACAAAGACCGGACAATGCCACTCACTCCTCAAGCAATTCAAGAAAAGGAGAGTGAGAAGTGTGTTGTGCAAATTATACATATTTTTTTATGTAAGGCAAAAGCCTGAAGAGCTTCAGTAAGTCTTCAACGAATAGGTAACATCACAGCAAATTACACTAGTGATAGATGCAAAATATTACATACATATACATGTGTCATTCATGTCTCAAACAATGTCCACCAGCTCGAAGATCCTTGCACCTTCTCTCTGTCTTCCACAAGAGCTGGTCCTTTGGCAATCCAGGGAGCTCTGAGGAGAGGGGAGATGCTTCATTTTAACCCCTTCCATGCTCCCCATTCAACTGCTCTATTTTTTCTCAACGGTGTTGGGGGTGCTTGACTGTGTCTCTGACTGAATGGGTGTGAGAAGGCTGACAGAGGCCATGAGCCATGCTGAAATGCCAGAGCACAGTTAACGAAGATTTTGCAGGGCTTTCAAGTAAAAGACAGGGGCAAATATGGGAAGATAAAATGAGCAGCTTGGGACTTATAACTATATTGTGATGTGCTTCTGCTCCGTCCTCGCTCTCACGCCTATCTCCTTTTTACCAATTCCTGGACTTGCTGAGTGTCAGAGGGCATTTCAGAGACTGCCATCCAGTGCTAATGGGGCAGCCTGACAAGCCCAGACTGCGCGTCCAGCCCAGAGCCAGCTCCTGCTCTCTCTGTAAGGTGTCAGAGCCCCTGCTGTGGCAGCTCCCCCAGCTCTGGGCTGGGCTGACCCCCTCCACTGTCCCCTTGGCCACCTGCCTCCCCTGCTGCCGAGCACTGCACGGAGAACTCACCCACATGCCTTCCTTATGGACCTTGCCCTGATCCATCTTATGACACAAACATCCCAGGTCTTCACAAGGCTTATTTTTAATTAACTTTGACTGAGCTCGATGGAAAAACCAGCTGACAGGGCAGAAGAAATAGGCACAAAACTGATCAACAGGGGCACACGAAGTGATGGCAGACAAAACAGTTACTGTTGAGGTTATTTTGTTCCTAGCATAGACCATGCAGTAGCAGAGATGCAGAGAGCTGGGAAAGCCCTGGGAGATCTGTGCAGTAAATAAACCCGGTGCTCAGAGCAGCACTGGAAGACCGCGGTGCTTTTGCTGCCAGCATCACAGTGGGAATATCTGTGGCTCAAGAACAGTCTGCCCTCACCAACAATGAATGCAAGAAGAGGCGCCAGACAGATTTCAAACAATGCCAAAGAAAGATTTTCGACCTTTGGTTCTGCACCCATCTAAGAGTTCAAAGATCAGTGACAAGTCACCTAAATTCAGTCAGCCCAAATTCACTCCAAAGTGGCCCATAGCAACAACGTCTCATAAATGCTGAAAAAGGTGTATATTGAAAGACACTGGCCTGTTCGAGTGCTAGATGTGTTCTACAAGCTGCACTGGTAGCTCCTGAGTAACCCATGGCATCTCCCTTCTGGAATTTTCCAGCAAAAGAAAAAAAGCAAAACTTCAGATGTATTAGGGCAATACAAAAGCTATTTTGATAGCATAATGTGGAAAAATGAATTACTAGTATAAGCAAAAAACTTTCTCTGCTATTCCATACAGCTGTAAAAGGAGTGCTTCCCAGGATGGTCACCACAGTGACCATGGCAGGCAGAGTACTAATGGCAACTCTGCAGCCCGTGAAGTACAGACTTCTCTCCCCCTCAGCTGAAAGAATTTTTACCAGCCAAAAGTGGACTTTTGCTGGTATGGCAGGTATGCCAGGGGCTCTTGCTGGACTCACCACAATGCGCTTAGGCTCAGCCTGCACCGCAGACAGTGCAAAGCTGTAGAGCTGATAGCCCAGGTTCCTGCCACATAAAAACACTTTACATGAGGTCCCCTTAATAGGTAATATTTTACACAGTGGAGTGACATAAAAAATTCCAACTACGCTAAAGCATACTTACAGTTTTCAAGACAAACACTTGATGAAGCACCCTGTTCTTGAAAACCAGCGGCTGAACTGTTAGCCTTGACTTTACACTGTTCTGCACTCTGAGTGAATCATACCAATAAAAGGGAGCGAGAAATGTAATCAAAGACGGCCAACAACTCTTTAAACTGATGTAAACTGATGACAGTATGCACAGCACAGCGGGTACCATCAAGTCAATTATGCTTCTTTCAGACTTGCCCAGTTCCTTCTTCCCTGTCTGTAAACCCGGAGCCATGCTCTGTTACTAGAAACGTGCCCGTGGGGGAGCAGCCACCACAACAGCCCCAGGCCCCTGGGAGCCTTCCAGCAGATCTGCTGTGTGTGCGCAGCGAGCGAGGCACAGCCCCGAAGCACTGCATCCTGAAAAAGCTGCACAGCACCAGTGCTCTCTGGAAGTGTCAGAAATCAAAGACAGAAATATCGGTGCCTTCTGTCAAATATTTCAAGGCACAGATTAGCAGAGCTGCCGGCCTGCCAGGCTCCAGGCTGGCTCCCCGGGCTCCCCCGATGCTGCGGTCAGCATGGACACCCGCAACATGAGAAATGCCACTCTTGCTGCCCTGATTTGTGCCATGCAAAAACAACTGCAGCAATTGTAAATATTTCCAAGACAGATACTGTCTGCAATGCTGCAGCACCACATGCTTGCTCCCATTATTGTGGGACCTCTCCAAAACAGAAGAATGTCCAATCTTTGGGATTGCACTTTATGTCAGTAGTCAGTGAAATAATGAAAATGAGTACTGAACACACACTCAGAGATTTAAGACTCTGGTAATGCAGAATCAAGGTACATTACTGATAAAGTGTTCCTTTGGACGTAAGCAACCATGGAAGATAAGAAACCACAGAGAATAAAAAAAAAGGGTTAATCCAGTTATTTAAATTCTCAGTTAATTCTATGTGGTCATTTATTATGACATGGGTAAAAGTGAAATAAGTAGAGAAAACCAAATCCCACCGAATCTGCCAGAATATTCT
This sequence comes from Tringa tobata, assembly GCA_033628505.1. Taxonomy (NCBI): domain Eukaryota; kingdom Metazoa; phylum Chordata; class Aves; order Charadriiformes; family Scolopacidae; genus Tringa; species Tringa tobata. The sequence continues at coordinate 333,900 of JAHREE010000303.1, read as the reverse complement.
AGTCTTGGTTTCAGGGCTACATTTTCCATTTTGTACACCAAAGTAAAGAGAGTTTTTAGAAAATGCTGAGTATCTGGCATCTTTTCATTTTTCCCACTGTGTCTTTTTAACTACACTCAGTATAAAGTACCATTTAATATATTCAGCACATGTTTGCAGCACAACATTCAAGACATTGAAGGTGAATTTTGCACCCAAGTTGGAAAGAGAGTCTAGAATACCCCATGCCTAACACTGCCAAAATCACTGCTATGTCTGCGTACAGGAAGTATGCCCCATTCAGAGCACAGAATGAACAGGGAATTCTTTAGGGAACTAAGTGATCTTCAAGTAAGTCTTAAAATGACCCACATTTATCATCGTCGCTGTATAACCACCCTTAATGTGCAGGTGCACAGCAACTTGTTTAATCTTTAACATCTACAAGGCAGACATCTGCAGCAAGACCATTTTTAGACTCTGTAATCCATGGGCAGAAAGAGATCCTTCCAGATTAAGCCTCCCATGACACCTTTTAATCTTTTAGCTAAGAAAAACATCTTTAAAAATTCTGTCCTTTGCAATTTCTGCAAGGCCACCAATGTGATTCTTCTCGCCTGCTACAGCTGCAGCATCCATGAGCGCAGCATCTGCAACACCCCAACTCCTGCAGCAGGCAGAAGAGCTCACACCCATCAGTAACACCCTTCCTTTCATAAATTTTGGGTATTTATGCTGCTCTTCAGTTTTTAAATTCTATCTGTAAATTCAACAGTCCAAGACAATTATTGATAGATGGCAATCCACAATAGATGTCATTCTTATGAGTGAGGGGTTGTGAACTGTAGCATATCATCTCCTTCACATACCTCTGGGGCTTTAAAATCCCTCAGAAACCTCGATTGAAAAGTGATCTTCTGGCAGCAAAACACAATTTCCTCACCCTTTTAATATGAGAAAAAAAATATTTCATTTTGTTCGCATTTTCCAGAAATGTCAATATTCAGATGACCACAAGTTTCAACTCTGAAAAGATACAGGAAGTCACAGATATTAAAACCAACACTTTGAAACTAGAACGCAAAGCAATACCACTCCTATCTCACAAATTCCCCACTTTGGACAAAAGTTTGCGGTTGAATCTCACAAGGCAGACCAGCCTCAGCGTCTGTGAGCAATGAATTTTGAGAACTCCATCCTTCCCCCTGAGAGAACACCCACCACAGCCTTGTGAATCTCCTTGGTCATCCCTGCAGGGAGTCGTCCCTGCACTGGGAGAATCAAAATCATCCTTCTGTGCCTGGAGAAGACACCATCCCTTCTTCGGCCACGGCTGCTCCTCCCCAGCACCATCTCCCAGGGGCAGCAGAAAAGCAGAAATCTCACAGAGGTGCCACAGGCACCCCTGGGCAGGGCCAGCAGGAGACGGGGATACCAGTCCCAGCCAGGCACTCGATCAGCCAAGTAGCTTAACTGCGTGTGGTATCAGAAGCTGAACACCCTACGTGTTTCCTGAGCACAACCCATGGTCACTCCCTAAAACCACAGAAGAGTTCAGCACCCACAGCCTTGTCACACTGGGTTAAAGACCAGATTCTTCTCCCATCACACAAGACGGCACATCAGAGCATTACTTGTTCCACGGAGTATCCTTAGAAAATCGCAGGGGTAACAGCCGCATTTGTACCTGACATCATCACACATCCCCTCGGTCCTTGTTGCTCTCTGTGACTTTTTGTGTTGAGCTGATTTTTGACTGGTGAGATGGAGGAACAAGAGAGTGTGAGAGAACAAACTCCAAGGATGTAGAAGAACCTGCTAAGAAAGCAAAGTACAGTTGCTGCATGCAGGAGGTACCGAGGGCGCAGACAAAGAGCCCAGGCCCCAGGTACCCACAGCCAGCCAGGAACCAACCAGACGCAACCTTCTTCTTCTTTGTATGGTCATCAGGAGAGGCTCTGTTGCGATAGGTACCAACACCTCCTCTCTTCCAAATGCACAGTACACATTATGTAGCTCCTGCGACAGCAGAGAGCAACTCCAGCAGCTGCTGCAGTCAGCACACAGCACCGCCGCCACCTCACAGCCCTGGCGGGGGCAATGCCCATTTGTAGGGCTGGCTGGATATCTTCTGACAAAATGTTTTGGGGTTTCCCTTGGTCAAAATACGCTCCATCATTAACGTGAAGAAAGAGAAATATAAACCATAATTTTTTTTCTCTCTAAAAATAGAGGTTTCATCACAATAGTCTTGCACATGGATGTTCAGAAGTTGAATTTTGCCATGTAATGGAATTCTACTTGCTAATCAGCTGGCAGGTTCTGGTTTCTTCTTAAGCACCCCATCTCCTTGGATCGTATCAGCTTACAACAAGGTACAGCTTGGCACAGAAATCCTCTACACATTCTCTGCTATTACAAAATAAATTAGAGGCATTATCCTTTCTATGAATTCCTTTCATCCTTTTTCTCTCTGCATACCTGGGCACAGAGAATGAAGCAGTTCGAGCCATGCTATGTCTCCTGCAGCTGAATGTGCCACAACCTCCAGGCTCAGCTGCTTGCATGCTGTAGTGTTTGCATGGCAGATGTCAGAGGTCGGGCTGGATGAGATGAGTTACACCTGCGTATCAGGCAGCAGTGGCAGTAATGTGTAACACTGCCTGATGCGGCATGTGCACCAACACTAGGGAGAACCACGCCACTCTTCCCTTCCAAAGCACCTCGTGGTTCAAGTAAATTGAGCTGTGAAAGCACAGACAGGATCAGTGGCAGCTCTCATCCTACTCAGCCCAGCTCGCTCAGCCAGATTCCAGAGCCACCTCCATCCCTGCTGGAAGCACACACTGTACTTCATACAGAGACTTACATCTGTGGGATGACTGAAGCTATAAAAGTGATGACAATTTTCAGCAAATTTGCATATGTTGCTACTGCTGCTGCTTATATAAGAGATTTCGAGCTAACCACAAATACAAAAAGCAACGCCCAAAATAGATTTTAAAACAAACCGCTTGCAAATGTGACTGAATGACACATCTCCCCACCCCTTTGAAAATCATTTCTTTAGAAAAGACAGATGCAACATCCAGTGTTTCCCAGAGGGTCCCGTGGAAAGGACCTCCCAGAGTACTTACCCCAGAGGTCTAACACCACTTCACCCTCTTGACACCTATGCTGCCCTGCACCAATAAAGCTTGTGACACACTAGGAAACACCTGAAACTTGTCCTAGGTTGCTCTCAGGTCTGGAGCTGCACAGATCTCTCTCTACACATCATCATTCTGAGCATCGGCACTGGTGAGGCCTCACCTTGAGTGCTGTGTCCAGTTTTGGGCCCGTCACCACAAAAAAGACATTGAGGTGCTGGAGCGGGTCCAGAGAAGAGCAACAGAGCTGGTGAGGGGTCTGGAGAGTAAGTCTTATGAGGAGAGGCTGAGGGAGCTGGGGTTATTCAGTCTGAAGAAGAAGAGGCTGAGGGGAGACCTTATCACGCTCCATAACTACCTGAAGGGGGGGTGTAGAGAGGCGGGGGTCGGTCTCGTCTCCCAAGTCACAGGAGACAGGACAAGGGGAAATGGCCTCAAGTTGCGCCAGGGGAGGCGCGGAAAGGGTTCATGGAAACCCTTCACGGAAAGGGTTATCAGGCATTGGAATGGTCTGCCCAGGGAAGTGGTTGAGGCACCATCCCTGGAGGTGTTCAAAAGACGGGTTTACATGGTCCTTAGGAATACGGTTTAGTGATTTTTATGCCTTTTTTTTTTTTGTCAGAGTTAGGTTGATGGTTGGACTGGATAATCTTTAAGGTCCCTTCCAACCTGGATGATTCGATGATTCTATGATTCTATCTCTGATGCAGGTGGAGTGAGGAGGCCTCTGGGTAGGAAACATCTTGTTACCTTCAGCTGCTCAGAAATCCCTCACTGTATCACACCCCACATTCCACCTGCTCCATACCTGTGTTCACCATGGCAGTGCTGGCTTGAAGGACTGCTTATCGCCCATCCCTACACAGATTCCTCTTTGCACCAGGCTGGGAAGGAGGATTGCTTAACGTGGGACTTCAACAGCGTGGTACAGGGGATCCCTGTATAGCTCTGCTCGAAAAGTCAGGCAAAAATACACAAGTACTCAGGAGGGAGGAAATGGTCAGAAGATGCAGCTGTTAGTCCCTGACTTTCAGGTCTCATGACTGACAGCTGTAAACCACCAAAGGAGGCGTGAAGGTTTAAGCTGATGGTGAATCTACGCAATGGGATATGGATCACAAGCAAGAACATCCCTCCTTCCCCAAGCCCTTGAGTTTGCAGAAGAGTGTTCCTTGCTCACAGACCAAGCTCAGTCAAAGCAAAACCATATGAATTTGGCAGCACTCTTTTGGATTCCTCTGGTGTCAATGGATTCTTACGTTAAGGAAATATGGGGGGGGGGCTGTTTCTCCATTAACCTACTATCTCCAAGAGCACAACAGTATAAGAAACAGTACTTGGCTTCCCAGCACAAGGAAGACAAGGACATACTGGGAAGAGTCCAGCAACGGGCCACAATGATGATTAAGGGATCAGAGCATCTGTCATACAAGGCTGAAAGAACTGGGACTGCTTAGCACCAAGACAAAAATGCTCAAGAGGGATGTTATCAATGTGTATAAAAACCTATGGGGGGGACAGTAATAAAAGCAGGGACAGACTGTTCTCAGTGATATCCAGTGAAAGGATGAGATGCAATGGGCACATATTAAAACACAGAAAATGCCTTTTAAACGTAACAAAAAACTGGAGGGGTAGTCAAACACTGAAACAGATTGCTGAGAAATGCTGTGGAGCCTCCATCCTTGCACATATTCAAAACCCAACCAGACATGGCCAGGGAACCTGAATTAGCTGAGCTCCAGAGGTCCTTTCCAACTCAATGACTCTCTGAACAAGACTGCAGCAGCCACCTTGACTGCTGCCAACCAGCCAGGCCTCGGGGAACCCATCTGGAACCCCATCACAGAGCTAACACCCTCCCTTGCTCACTTTGATCTCTGCTTTTGATATTCGTTTGGTTTATGCTATCCCTTTTGCTCTACGACAACTGCTCACAGAAACACCTTGTTTCTGGTTTATCCCTATCACACACTCTTCCAGTCCTTCTCCAGCTCTCATTGTTTCCATCGCTGCCATAAGCAGGAACCTCCAGTCAGCATGATTTTCTTCTAACCCACCACTGAGGGCTTGAAGGAGCCAATGGGTACCAAACATCTTTACATCCCTGTGTCTCTCTTGCCCCACGTTTACTTTACTACAGCCTTGGTCTTTCCTTGATTCTCAGTGATGAATGAATTGAAAACACATTTTTGCTAGCAAGAGAGCTCTGGAGGGAAAGGCAGCAATCCCTCAGGAATGCTAGGACTGGAGTTTGTTCCCCACAAGCTACCCTCACGGTTTCTCAGAGCTGTCCAACTCCACATTTGCCGTTAAAACCAGTTCTGGTTAACCACCAGCCATGGATACCTATTTTTCTTTGCAAGAGCCAAGGGCTACCACGCAGTGTGCATGCACAGGAGGAGGAAGAGCTTGCTCCCTCCTCAGCCCCTGGATAAGCCAACCAGCACCACGTTACAGCTGATGACCAGGGCCGTCACTGCCCGGCTGCCTGTGAGGAGACACAGGTGCTGCTGATGCAGCACAGCTCCTCACAAGTCCGAGACTGCATCAGGAACAGTCATTTCTCCTCTTTCACCCAGCAGGAACCAACACATTGCAGATGAGCTCCAGGGTGGTGCAGACTCCTCTCAGCTGCTGTCCTTCAAACCTTTCTCACTTGCCTCTTTCAGCTCAGGACCAGTGCAAGCTTTAGAGCAGCGCTGTCAGCAGAGACTTCAGTGTTGGTAAATGTGAAGTTGTATGAATGAGAAAATCCAGCCTGCCTATCTCTACGCAGTGGCAGGCTTAAAGGTTTCACAAAGTGGCCATCTCCTTTTGATAGCTCCAGACAAACTCTGCTGTGAGGAGGAAGGGTGTGTGTCATGCAGGGCAAACCCCACTGGCCCAGGGACACCTTGGACAATGCCATGAGCCACGTGCATCCACAGCTGTCACAGAAAATGCAGCCAAGATGTCCTGTGAGTGACTGGGCTCCAGAGAGAGGAGCACAGGTACCTGCTATGTACTGGGCCTGGGGAAGTGATGGCAGGGCATAGGGCAGGAATAAAGAACATCTTCCTCTTTCTCCAACAGCATGTGGTTAAGTTCAGCTCAGAATATAACACTGAACCTTAGCAAAAGCTGCAGGGCTAGGGCCACCCAAAGCCAACATAAGTGGCGGTTGGTACTTGAAGGAGAAGCATGTTCATGGCCCCATCTTGTTGTGCGTTGTCATTACCTCCCTGACACCAGCTCCAGTGTCTCAATGTGGTTGGGCAGGGGCTTGAATCAGAGAACGGAGAAGAAAGGATTTCTATTGTGGTGTCTTTCAGTTAGATCCGATTCCTGAGCCAGCTAGCTGCACACCTGCACACGAGTGAAAGCTTACCTGCAGAGAGCCATGAGAGAGACACACACAGAGCTGTCTTCTCACACATCTACTCTACTGTAATGTGTGCCAAGTACCTGTGGTCCCATAAATTTGGTTTATTAGCTCTTATTTGACATATTTATTCAATTGGCTCATAGTCCTTATTAGGCACCACCTCTGGAAAACATGCCAGAGTGTACACGTCTCGGCGCCTACTGTCTTTCTTACCTTCTTTCTGAAGGTTTGCTCAAGAGAAGGGAGGCTGGGCTGTGTGGGCAATTGGTCTCCAGCAAAGTTTGCAGTGGTACATGAGCCAAGGGTCAGAAGGGCACACCTGGTGGAGCGCAGGCACCGATCTGAGCACAACTTGCTCAGACTTAAATAGGAAGATAGGTGTTTCCAAGAGGGAGAGGGTATGAAAGCAAAGTTATTGTGTACACAGAAGTGATTTTCCACTGCCTTTGCTGAGCAGAGTTTGTCTCATCTTATGATACATTTTGCCTCAAACAATTCCTAAATTCCTAGATAGAAGTGTAAATATTTAGCAATTTGTGAAACCACAATCATTCACATATTTCAGTAAGTGACCTTGTAAGTGGCATAACTGACAAACAAAAGGACTCCCACATTCTTGAACGAACAAAAATTCCCAAGTGCTTCAGTGGCACTTGGGAAAACTGCCTGGCCTCACTTCCGTAGCACTGAGTGGGGAAATTTTGTTTCTATTTTCCTGTCTTTCCAGGTAAGAATGAAAAACAGGAACTCAATGGAAATTCATCACAGATTTTAAAATTCATTTGGACTAGAGAAACAAAAAGGCAACGCCTGGCAAAATGTCCTCTTGCACAGAACGTTTTGCTCACAGGACGCTGCTCTGCATGCACCTGGTGGGCCCAGTCTGCCCCAGGCTGTGCCTCCTGCCACTCTGAATTCCCCAGCGGGTCTGCATGGAAAACCTGGGGTGGGTGGTGCCGGCCTCACATGTAAGCAAAGCAGGCTGTCAGGTTCCCCTCAGAAACCTGGAGGACAAACAGAGGCTGACTCGAGAAGTGTTGTGCTGCTAATCACTTCAGCCCAGTCACCGCAAGGACACAGCTTCAGGAGACCATTTCCATACCCACATCTTAGGTTAAGTTCCAAATGACAACAGGGCACGGTCAGCGAGGGAAGGACCGAAGGGCAAGTTCTTGCTTTGGTGCATGAGACATTTCAGATTTCACTTTCAGAAATGCAGAGAATGTGAAGACACTCTTTGTGGACATACATTTTACACATTGTGTCTTGCTTGCACAGGAGAGAAAGTAATAAGCAAGTTCAGAAACAAGCAGCCCTGAGGTGGAAACACAACTGTTGCCCTGGCTGCCAGGGCCCTGAAAACAACTGACACAAAGGGAGGTTCTCAGCATCCCGACGGAATGTCCGTGACCTTTGAGCCTGGGCAGCTGGCTCTAACGCTGGGCAGTGCCTCACACAGGGCAGCCAGGTACCTCCAGCCAGCTGGGGAACTGGTGCAACAAGAAGGGGTGCATCTCGATTACCCCTGTCACGGCATAACGCCAAGAGACGTTCAGTGAAAGGAAATGGGAGGGAGAGGGAAGCGGAGCGGGACTCGCCCGGTACCTGGGCTCAGGACGCAGGACTGACAGAAGCGGTGTCCCCTCAGCCACTGACTGCTGCCGCTGCTCGGCCGGTGTGAAAACGCCCGCGGCCGGAGGAGCTCGCAGGTGGCCACGCAGCCCCCGCTCCGCGGCTCCACGGCTACAGCGGGGCCGGGCGGGCTCCTCCGGCTGCCGCGTCCCCTTTCCGGACACACCGGACACCCTCCGACCCCGGGGCGGCCGCGGCGCCCGCCGTTTGCCCTCGGCACAGGCCGGGACC
>JAHREE010000303.1:315015-325149 GCA_033628505.1 Tringa tobata | reverse complement strand
GCGGGGCGGGGCGCGCGCGGTGGCGGCGGGGGCTGTGGGGCGCCGCGCGTGCCGTGAGCCGTGGCCGCGTGTGCGTATGTGAGACGCCCGCGTGCGTGGGGGTCACCGTCCCCGGGACACTGGGTGTGCCTGGCACGCGTGTGCGCGTGCAACACCTGCGTGCGTGCGCCTGAGACACCGCACGCGGCTGTGACAGCCGGCTGTAGGGCCCGGGGTGTCTGAGACACTACCTGTGCCTCTGGAGACACTGGCGTCCGTGTGAGACACCTCTGCGTGTCTGAGACACCCTGCGTGCATTTGTGACACGCACCCAAGTGCATGAAGGACACCGTGCGACACACCCGAACAAGTACGGAACGTACAGGTGCGTGTGACACATCCCCAAGTGCGTGTATCTGCAACACTCAGCTGAGCACACAACTTGCTCCACGTGTGCGTGTCTGACTGTAGCACATGTGTGAGACACCTCTGTGTATGAGAGACGCACCACGCGTGTTTGTCTGTGTGTGACACCCTCATCTGTGTGACATTCACGCATCTGCATGTGTGAGACATGTCTGTGTGTGTATTTTGTTTATGAACACCCACTCCGTGTGCACAGCCTGCTCTGGGTGTGCATGCCTGAGTTGCTCTGCAGCACATAAGTGTGTGTGTGTAAGACACACCTGCCTTTGTGCACACAGGTGTGTATGAGAGCGTGTGTCTCTGCACAGGTTGCACACCTGACTCACTGCGCATATGTCATATACAGCTGCCTGCACGTGTGTGAGCACTGATGTGTCTGTGTGTGTGAGCACTGGTGCGTCTGTGTGTGTGCATGTGTGTCTGTGTGTGTGAGTACTAGTGTGGCTGTTGTGTGTGCCTGTGTGTCTGTGTGTGAGCACTGGTGTAGCTGTGTGTGTGTGAAGCCTAGGTACACACACGTGTGACTTGCTGCAGGGTGGGCTGCCTGACTCACTCTGCACGTGTGTGTGTGTAAGGAAATGTTGCACACTTCCTTGTGTGCAAGATTCACACCTGTATGCGTGTGGAAGGGATGAGGCAGAAGGAGGTGGCTCTGCCATGGCCATGTCCCTGCCTGTCACCCAGCAGGGTGTGGGCAGTTGGTGGAGAGGGGACAGCAGGGCACAAACCTTCACACATCAGTGAGACGAGTGGGTCTGTCTCCCCGCTCACGGGTGGGAGCAGATGTGCCCAGCACACATGTCCATGTCCCCTCTGTTGATTGCCTCCAGGCACTGTGTGTCTGTGAGTGCGCAGGAAGCCACATAGCCACTTCCAGCACGTTGGTGAGACCTTGCGGTGTAGGCAAGTGTGTGAGCACTGAACTCAATGTGCATGTGTCCGAGAACCTTGTTGGTCCACAAGAGAAGCTGCAGTTCAGGGGTGCGAGACTGACCTCAGAATACACACACGTGTGTAAGACTGTGCTTGTCTATGAGTATGCACATCACTCGTTTCACCACATGAGACACAGACCATTGTGAACACGGCAAAATGTCAGAATGTGAGCTCGGGCAACGCGGGAGGTGTGGTTTGCCTTGGCCCTGTCTGTGTATGTCTCAGCAGCAGCCGGCATCCACAGCATTTCTCTGTGGTTTGGTGAGATCCTCCACCCAGGGAGGTTGAGGCATGGTGTGCACTAGTATAAGCCACCGTGTGTTCATGCACGCTGCTCCAGAGGGTGAGGCCTGTGTCAGTGCATGTGATTCCCCTGTGTGCATGACGAACTATCTCCATATTCCACCGTGTGTCCCGTTCTGTTCTGTCAGACCCCGGGCAGGCAGGGTTTCCTGTGGCCACAGCCTGCCTGTGAGCTCCTTGCCCAGTTGACGTGTGTGCGTGACCCGCTGCAGTGCATGCGTCAGGCATCCTGGCCCATGGTGGCCCTCCATGTGTGGCACAGCCAGGGGCAGCTCATTTTGGGGAGAAGGTGCTGGTGCGAGTCTGGTGGTTGAAGGCACATGCATCAACTTGTGCTCCGGTGGAAAGGACGCAGGTGCTTCTGGGCATCACTCCAAGTTCTCCACAACTTGCAGTGTTTGTGGGCTCAGTCCTTCTCCCAGACCCTCCACTCACTCCCACATGGCCTGGCTTGTTTCTAAGATTCAGATCCCTTTCTCCCTTTCTCTTCCACCTTTTTTTTCAAGAGCCTCCCGTTTCTCCTTTTGATTTGTTCATGCTTTGCAATCCGTAGTGAGGAGCAAGTTCAGAACAACTACCATTTTCTGTGCCCATAATCTACCCTCATGTCTGTGTCTCCTGGCCTGGAGCTGCACAGGCTTTTTATGTGACACTTTATTAGAATAATTTTCTACCTTTCTTTTCCTGGTGTTTTGCTAGTTTGCAATACCTTTTCCTCTAATGTGAGTAATGAGGCAGCCTGACTGTAGACCTTCTCCTGAACATTTCAAAAGGTGACTTCCAATGTAGCTGTCCTTCATTTTACATGGGCTAAGCACCAATCTGAGGGATTTTTTTGTTTTTTTTTTTTTGTTCTTAGTATTCTTTCAACAACTTTTGGGCTATTTTCCACATTTCTATTTTTGATTCTCTGAATTTGGGGTAAATTGCTCAAAATCATCCCCTTTTGATAAGCATTTATGCTGATAAGTATTGAACTATGAACCATTATGTGGTATTATCACACCAGCTGTGCCTTGTTTGGCAAAAAGCAACAGACCTGATGTCATGGCACACATCCAGGTACATCTATCAGCAGTACTGTCTAACAATGCCTCTTGCAGATGGCAAGAACTGAAATTGAACCAAAACGCCCCATATTTTTCTTCAGAATATACAAACCCAACTTTCATGCACAGCAATGGATTTTAGTGTAAATTTTACTTATGTTTAATGTTGCAAGAATACTGAAATATTTTTTCTTCAGTTTCTTCTCTGATATTTTTTTCCACTGCTATTTTTATACTTCCAACTTGCTCTGCTGTCTCTTTATCTGCTTTTCTGATATTTTTGCGGGTTTCTGTCTGTCTCTGCTTGAACTTTCTTGATGAGAAAGCCTATAGCAGGGTTTTAGTCCTAGGGTCATTCACTTCTTGAAGCAATTCCAAATTTCAGCATTTTAGCAGGCAAGCCTGCTGTAAACACTGCATGTAATGTAAATGCAAACACGAACTTCATTCTTATTTTACATTTTCTTTCTAAACCTGTTACTACAACTTCACTTTGGCTTATGTACAAGTGTCCAATCCGTGAACAGAAGGGCTCAGTTCATGTCAGAGGATCTCTGCCAGTCACTGGAGGTGCGTATCTCTTGAACAGGTCCCATCAGGAATCCTCCTTCCATTGTGTGGATAATTACACAGTTGGTTTCTCTTGAGGTATGTCTGGTCCCTTTCCTCAACCTGAGAAATGGCTTTACTTCTTGCTCAGAGAGCACTTCTTACCAAAGGCTCAGACCTATGTTTGCTTCTGTATCATGTGCACGTTGTGAAGGATGTTAAAGGGCGACATGTTTACTCTCTCTGAGGAAAATTATTTCTGAGCATAGAAAGCTTTTTTTTTAGCTACAGAAGATATCAGAGCCAGAGTCACTAGATGGAAGATATAGAAGCCATCCCAGAAACATGCAGATTTGCAACTCCAAGGGTACCAGGTATCGAATAAATTGGTCAACTTTCAGTCTCGGCCTTGTTTTCTATCATATGTTCCAGCTCAGTTAAAGCACCTTGGCTGCATGCAAGTATTCTCTGGGCAGCACACAGCAGGGCTGAGTGACTGATCAAACAGTCCCTCTGCCTGTAAGATTTCTCCAGATTTATTTCCTGACCCATCATAACTGTCATACTCACTCTGTCATCTGTTCTAGGAGGGTATTCCACTTAGCAATGAGAAACCAAATCTAAAATTAGTGTCACAAACATATTCTGTGTTAGGGTGAAACAAATCTCCCCTTGAAGGACCTTTTTTTCCCTATCTGCTACTAAGTTGAGATTGAGATCTCAATCTTAGACATGATACTTTTTAACAAACCTTAGTGTCGCTGGAATGCTACCTGTGAATGAGAAAGAGCCAACTTCGTATAACCCTGCAGAGACCCTCAGTTATGGTTATCCAGTCAGAGAACTTATTCCATGATTTTACAGATTGTTACCTGGAACTTAAAATGACACCACTAAAACAAGCCTTATACAGATGGGCAGATTCCCTGAAGAGGGACCTAAGAACATCTAGGGAGTACCAGAAGAAAGTTCACATCTGACAGGTGTAGCAGCAGCATGGTCAATGTCTTGTTTGTTTAAAAGCATCATCCGACAACCTGTCTAGCCCATGGAAAAGAGCTAAATTACTCCTGCTGTCTTCACTGAAAAGATCCTGCAGAGCTCAAAATAAGAAAGGGTTGGCATAGGTGCATAAGAGAGTTTTTTATTCACGCTAGACTGGAGATTCACATGAATAATCGATTGGCCATACCTGTCTGCACAACACAGCGACACCAGGAGGTCTCCCAAGGCCAAGAACCAGCAGAGAAAGAGACTGAAAAGAAACCACATGTAGCTCTGGATCTTTAAATTACCTTTGAAGTCTAAATGACTAGCAGAAAGCAGGCCTATTGTTGGAGAGGAAATGTTCTGAGCCTGTACACAAAAGATACTTCCAGTTGTTAAAATGCTTAAAAGCTATAGCTGTAGCATTTGATGGAAGGGACCATTCACATGGCTTTCAACAGCCAAGACATAAGAACTGCAGCAGGAGCTCAGAACAAACATCTAGGCTGCAGTCTTCTTTCTGACAGGAACTCAAAGAGAATGCATAGGGTGGAGTGAAAGAGCAGAACAACATAAAGTGGTGCTTCCCTTGAGTACTCTCCCATCATGCACCAAACTGCCATTTAGGGATTTCCTAAGCCAGATATTCTTCAGTATCACACTTGGAAATTTAGGCATCCAGGACCTCAAACGTTCCAAGGAGAGGATTCAGAATTATGAGTCATATTCATATGACCAAATATGTGATTCAAACACAATTAAAAAATGCTCTCAATGGCACAGAATGGCTTTGCTTTTGATTTCTGACTTTAGCAGTGTTTCTTGTGGCCCTGCTGACCTTGAAACTCGCCTTGGACAAAGTCAGTTCTGAAAAGATCATCCGTGCCTGGCAGTAGCCATTGTAAAACGTAGTAATGTTCCAGGGCAGGTTTAGTCATCTTTATTGTTACAGTGCCCAGAGCTGTACCTACTATTTTAGAGTCAGACATAAACAAAGGTAGTCTCTGTCTATAAATGGACAGTGATATTACATGAACAAACAGCTTGTGGTGATTCACCTAAGACTAAACTGGATTTGCCTGCTAGGATAATTCAACTGGAGAGCTGATTGCTTCCGTTCACCTCCTTTCTTGGAAGCAGGCTGAGAATAACAAACTGTTCCGATAACATCAGCCTACTTCCAGTCAACATATTTCCTATTGAGAGGCAGGGCAGGTCCCACCCTGTTACATGACAGGCACATATTTGGTCATATAAAAGTGACTCATAACTCTGACTCTTCGCCTTAGAGTTAGGTGTTAACAGCAGCCAGTTGTCACAAAACCCTTGTTTGAAATGGTGATGCCATGCCTTCTCTCCAGCAGTCTAGTGTTCATCTCCCTCTTCCTGGGGCTCTGCAAAGCAAAGTCACAGCAATGTGCTCCAGTCATCTGGCTAAGGAATTTCAGGAGAAAGCTCCCCTCAGTACATCTTGCTGTTATTCCTCTTGGTGCAAACTAAATACGCAGTGCAGATCTGGGGCATTTCACGGTGGTCAGGATGTTCACAAAGAAGACAGGCCTGACTCTAAACCTCAATGATTCCTAAGCATTTGTATTCACTAGTGGAGATACTATAGCATTGTCCTCTCTTCTTCCACCTCTATAAACACTAGGTCACACAGTTTTATTTACTGATTTTTTAACCATTTCATGCTAAATGGAAAAGCCATTGAAAGGAAGAAAGGCATTATCTATAAAATATTTCATTATTAGTAACAAGCAAGTTGTGGCCATTTGGGTCTCAACTTCTAAGTCTTATACAACAAGATAAGACAAGTAGTTTTGGATCAGACCACAGGTCCTGTTTCCAGCAATATCCAATAGCAGAAATCTAGGGTGCAGAGAGATATTTCTGCAGAACATCCTCTTGATTTCCAGCAAATAATAGCTCAGGTTAGCTCCCAGTTAGAGGTGGTAAGTTGTATTTAACAGCTCATTTCCATTAGTAAAGGCATTTATTTTTTGAGGCAGTGCAAACTTTTGGCATCCATAAAATTCTGTAGCAAAGGTTTCCAGTGCAGGCACTATATTTTGAAAGCTATCCCTTGCCTGTTTCATCTGAGGCAGTACTGGCCCAGAATCATAGGCACAATTCACCCACAGCGGCCTTTGTACTGCTAAAGTAGCGCTAACGTCCAAACCTGAAGCACTGAACTGAAAGTTACCTGCATGGGGAGGTGTGGGCATGAGCCTACATGAACCACCTGCTTTAAGGGTCTTAAAGTACTTGTCCAAGATCACATGGAGAAGCACTGGAAAAGCAGGAAAACATGCCAGAGGACTACCATGAAAGTACCTAAACCTTCCTTTAAACCTCCTTCTCTCTGGCTTAGTATCAGTCTTGGTGTGATCTGGGCTTGCTAGATCATCTACAACAGCTTGCTGGGTCCCAGAACATCTGATCTTTTCTTTTGATCCCATGGAGAACTGGGCTTCTGGCCAGCAAAGAAGAGCAATCCAGCTAGTCAGTCCTCCAGCCGAACCCCCCCTGGCTGTGCTAGTTTGCACATGGACATTTCACTGACACTAAACTTCCCTCTTCAGCATGAATTGCTCATTACTTGAATTCCATCAGGGATTTCTTATGTCATGAAAGAGCAGAGATTCTGCCTGAACACACTAAGCAGGACTGACCGCTTTCTATGGTTAAAGTTCTTGATATGTGTATATGTATTGCCTGTATCTGCAAGACATAGACGTCTCAGTGTTTTACTCTCAATGGTGTCTCTGTTCTGCAACCATCTGTGTATAAAGCTGCTATTCTCTTGTGAACAATGACTCATACAGGAAAGTCTCTAAGAATTAGGCAAGAACTATGTTCATCCTGAGTAGTATTGAAGATGAGGATTCAGTTCCATAAACTCTTGGAAACTTAGCATTAGTTTTACCTTGACAGTTTTAATCTTTAAAATCTGCTGTTGCTGACACACATTTGCAACAACAGGTTGGCAGTAAACTGTCTCTGCAAATGGGCACTGCAACTCCACTGCTTGCTTCTGACCAAGACCCAGCACACACTGCTCACTGTGGCCAACCTTTTCCTCACTCCATTTTCCAGTAAGGATCCACTTAGTGACTCTTCCACCTTCCAAATTCTTCTCAGCCCCCACAGATGACTCTCTGCGGCCCTTTCCCTTATATTTCCAGGCTACTCTGCATCTTTGCCAACTGAATTGGGTGAGTAGGAAAAAGTAGGGTTGTTTAGGGGTTGCTCAGTGCCCTGCAAGCTACACCTGGACCTGGAGCTGCTCAAAAAACTGTGAAGTTGGCCATAGGGACTATCTGAGGCAGTGAACCATATTGGTATTAAAAAACCCAATACAACAGAACATTAAAACCAACAGATAAAATTGCAGTCACAGAATCACAGAGCGGTCGAGGTTGGAAGGAAACCCTGGAGGTCATCTGGTCCAGAACCCCTGCACAAGCAGTGCCACCTAGAGCAGGTTGCCCAGGACCATGTCCAGACAGCTTTTTAATATCTCCAAGGACAACGATTACAAATCTATGCTGGAAAAATATCACAGGAAGAAGAGGTTGCACTTTATCGCTGGAATCGTTGCTTTGAGGACTCATAGGCTGAAGGAGGTAATTTGATGGCTTATTTGGATGGCACCTGAGGGAAAGGCCTCATTCCCATGTTATCCTCTCCCAACCACCACACTTCCCGTTAGTTGCATGGTCCTGACCTTCCTGTGGCTGCTACTAGTTCTGTGTTCTTCAGCCTTTTTAGTGCATCGATCAATCTTCAAACAGCAGAATGCAGCTCTGTTCCTGCTGGATTAGTGAGTTCAGCTGAATCAGTGAAAAGTGTAGGCTGGAAGGGATCTTGGGGGCCTTTGGTCCAATCTCCTACTCAAAGTAGGGCTAACTTCAAGGCCAGATGAAGTTGCTCAGGGCCTTGTCGACATGTATCCTATAAATCCCCAAGGATGGAGATTTCACAGCCTCCCTCAGCAGCCTATCCTAGGACTGCACCACTCTCATGGTAAATAATGTGTTCCTTTGATTGAAAAAGAATTTCCCTGGTGTGTAACATCATTGCCTCCTGTCCTTTCGCTGTACACTAGCAGTAAAAGTTTGGATGCATCTTAATTCACAATCCCATTTTCAGCAGTGCTAGTCTGCAATTAGATCCCCCGCTAGCCTCCACGCCAAACAAACCTAATTCCTTCACATCTCCTCATACGGCATGTGCTCCGGCTGACTGATACCAGGGGCTTTTGGTGGATCATCTCCAGCATGTCAACCTGTACCATACACCAGGAGGGGCCCCAAACTGAGCACAGCAGTGCAGATGCTGCCTCCCCAGTGCCAAGCAGAGGGGAGTAACACGTCCCCCCACCTGCTGGCCCCTTGCTGGCAATGCAATGGCATGGCTGGTCAGTGCTGTCACTGCAGGAGAGCGAGGCTGACACAGGTCCAACTTGTTTTCCACCAGAATCCCTAGGTCTTTCCTGCAGGATTGCACCTTCACAGTCCGTCCCCAGTCTGCACTGATACATGGAGTTGTTTTGTCCCAGGCTGAAAACGTAAAGACGGCTTATTATTTAATAGAATTAGAACAAATGTGTGAGGTGAATTAGACCAAATTTATCGTGTGACTAAAAAGGGTCAAACCTTAAGTTCTTTTGTGCTTAGTCTGCTAATGGTGCACATGGGAGTGCAGTTTCATACCTGAGAATTTCAGTTTTCTGCAGAAAGTTTTTAGAGCTGTACAACGCCTGATGTTGGCCACAGACATAAGCAAAGGGACTGTAATTCTCAGCACAATATACCCTTTTCCTAGCAAAAGGTCCTGCAAGCTTGAAAGAGAATCTTGTAGGCCACTGGAATGAATCCCACTTCCATCCATTCCCCCAGGACCTCAAAGGAGGAGCAGGCACCATGCCTTTGTATGATAAGCTTTGTGTGTGCATGGTGTGTTTTTAAATCAGCATTTTAATTCTCCTTTTGACTTCACAGATAGGCAAAGTAGTAAGAGTTATTCTTAGCATACACTGAGGTACAACACAGTGCCTGCTCTCTTAATAAGTTTATTTGTTACTGTTCTAAAATAAAGAGTTTGTCCTTTTTTATTTCCGAAGCATACCTCACAATATCTCTGGTTCAACTAAATAAAAAATAGCATGTTTCTTGTTCTTAAAGAAATAAATAAAATTAATTTTGAAAACCTAGCAGTTACCCTATTTCAATTTGTTTCCAGCTTTCTGTTTTTTGGGGTCCTCTTGGGCATCTGTTTCTCTTCAGAATGCTAATATGCACCTGCATATCTTATAAATTTAGTGGCAAGAATTAAGCACAGAGAAAGATGGACTGGGCAGAATACAGAGAAACTGTCCGAGTCCCCAGAAACCAGATCAGGCAAGCAAAAGCCCAGGCAGAACTAAATCTGGCCAAGGATGTGAAGGATAACAAGAAAAACTTCTATAGATATATCAGGGATAAAGGTAAGATGAGGGAAGCTGTGGGTCCCCTCCAGAGGGAAGTGGGAGACCTGGTCACCCAGGATGCAGATAAGGCTGAGCTACTGAACGACTTTTTTGCCTCAGTCTTCACTAGCAGGGGCCCTGGCCACACTGCAGAAGATACGGAGAGCAAGTACAGGGGCTCTGAGAATGAAGAACTGCCCACAGTACAAGAAGATGAGGTTCGTGACCTCTTAAGGAACCTGAAGGTGCATAAGTCCATGGGACCAGATGAAATCCATCCACAGGTCCTGAGAGAACTGGCAGATGAAGTTGCTAAACCCCTCTCCATCATTTTTGAGAAATCGTGGCAGTCTGGTGAAGTTCCCACTGATTGGAAAAAAGGAAACATAACTCCAATTTTCAAAAAAGGAAACAAAGAAGACCCGGGGAACT